>JAGFPH010008925.1:29115-50477 GCA_018207615.1 Philaenus spumarius
GTGAAATTGCTAAACAGTTTTTTTTTTTGACACCAAACATATATATTTCTCAAATAAGGAGTTAGATTGTTCATTACTGCTTTTGGGATATTTAAAGCTTATAAAAAGTATTGTTTTCCAGGCAATACTTATGACAGTTTGGCGAAAAAGCTCTAAAAGATTTAGTTTTATGGTCAATATTTTGAACTGGGAGAAAAAAACAGAAATAAATAAATAATAATAATCTTTATATAAACTATTTACAATCGATCACGTAAGCAACAACTAAAATAATTCAAAGCAAAGTATGGTACACATAGACTACGAAATAATTATACCTAGTGTTCCATAACTATAGTTTGTAAGAATTGGGAAGGACTCTGAGTGATTAGTGAACCCTTACTACCACACAGACACGGGTGGGTCGCCTACCTGGCCTTCCCCGCTCGGGTTCCTACTGGGCATTCTACTTTAAGAAATATTTTTTTAAATTTCATTTTATAAGTTAAACAATTATTACCATTGTTATCTACATAAAATAACAAGAACAAAGAGTCCAAACACGACTTGCTTTCATCAACTTTAACAAATAAACGGCTATAAATACACAAATAGCACTTATTCATTTAAGTATTGTGTAAATACTGTTCTTATAATATTTGTTATAACCTCATGTTCGTGTAAATACTGTTCTTATAATATTTGTTATAATCTCATGTTCGTGTAAATACTGTTCTTATAATATTTGTTATAATCTCATGTTCGTGTAAATACTGTTCTTATAATATTTGTTATATTCTCTCATGTTCGTGTAAATACTGTTCTTATAATATTTGTTATAATCTCATGTTCGTGTAAATACTGTTCTTTGTTATATGACGTATTATAAATTTAATGAATTGTTTTCTTATTCAAATTTCAATTTAGATCTACAAATGATCAACAAATGTGGATGTTTGTATAAACATAGACTTATATGTTTTTTTATAGAATTATATTTGTTTGTATTGTTTCTAACTCCCTTGTAACCAAGGTTTCATCTAAGTCAACTAATAACGAAACCTATCATTTTTTACACTTTATTAATTTAAATATTTTATTTGGAGTATACCAAACATTTTACAGTACTATTTAATTTATCCTCGGGTTCATGGTTAGACTGAGTTTAGTTTTATATACTTCAAAAGCATTGTAATTATATCGTATTTGGTCTCAATTTGCTCAGAATTTTATGTAGATCATAAAAAAACTAAAACGAAAAGAAACAATTTTTAAATCACAAAGTTGTCATTTTTATTATGCTCTTGAGTGGGAGAGTCATTGACTACCTGCGAGAAGTAGGTAGGGCCTGCTGCGGCAATGCTGGCGAGTGTGCGTGCGTTGGTGGAAGGGATGTTAATCACTCAGAGTCCTTCCCAATTCTAACAAACTATAGGTGTACGCTCATGAGCTTAACTGGTGACGCCCAAACTAATGGATCTTACACAAATTTCTCCCATTTAAATAACATGGCGTAATTTTAAAATGTCAGTTGTTAAAATAAACTCAATTTATTGGATTTTTATATTTTGCTGTAACTCTGCAGTGTAAAACGAATAAAATGACACTTTTTTTACAAATTGGTAGAAAAATACCGACGTAATAGGCCGATAATGTACTTCCCCAACGATAATTCAATAATTACAAAGCAAACGCATAAAAAACGCATACGGAACACGTGAAGCACAAACCTAGAATAACGGTCGTTACACAATTATCATTGATATAAATTAACGAAATGATTTACAAACGCAATAAAAAACAAATACTAAAATATACTTTATTATGAAAACTAATGAATAAAAACGTGAATCCAGAATAAATAAATAGAATAGCGTGATCGGACCAATGGAGCGTTTGTGGCAGGAGCTTTTATTTTCGAGCGCAATTTTATTGTCGTTAATCAACTACATTAAAAACCAAAATGGGTTTTTGGAGACAAAACGTGTTTAAACAACAATTTTTTGTAATTTCCTACAAGTTTCCCGCTGACGAAACATCGTAACTTGAAAAATTAAAAAATCCTTGCTTACTGAAAATTTTATGTCAGATGATTCCTGAATTAAAGTAAGTTTGCATTTTACTTTTTCAATGTGTACAATTACGTAAAAATAAATTTCATGTAGAAAATGAGATGGGTAGAATCCCACATCTTTCCTCTAAAACCAGTTTAAAAAAAAATAAAGATAGCTCAACCCATAGGCTAAGTCACCTAAGGAGAGCATAGCAGTTGTTTACGTTTACGCATCGACAAAACTATTTGGTCTCTGTGAAGTTGACACTAGGGGCGGGCACGTAATGTACAATCCCAATAAAGAAGGTACAGTCCGCGCGGCGATGCTGCTGGCGGTACCTGTTGGCCTCGATCCAAACTAGGCATTTTCGACTGTTAAAAAGTGTTACCTCTGATAACATGGGGGTTTCGCTTCTTATAGTGTTGTTTCTTCAATGGTATTATTTAGTTGTTGTTTTTTGTGATTTCTATTTTAAAACAATTATTTTCTTGTAAGCAGTGTTTGGCTATTGCTGATTTGTCGGGTCCGTTGTGCTTAAAGTAAGAAAATGTTCTTTGTTTATTATTTTTTAGTTTCATATTGTGTGACCTATATATTTAGTTTGGCATATTTCACAAGGAATTAAATAAATACCTGTTGTTACAATAAGTAATCTAGAGCACCGGATATGCTTAAATGACTAATTTGTGGTTTAAACTCACCGCCAGCAATCCTTTTTTGAAGTAATCCTTCTATTTTATAATTATCACGACACGTGTTTCGGACATAATTCGTCCATCGTCTGGTGAATAAAAATAATTAAAAACACATTTAAAACACATACAACACAATACAACATAAATAATACTGTCCCGTGTATGCGCGCACAATCAATACATGTAACATTTTCCCCCTGTCTCTTGGCTGACATTAGCCAGTGCACTATTATTATTATTTTGATCTTGCTATTATTATTGAGTAAAAACTCAGTGTATAACTTCGAAAAACACTTGTCTTTCTTTCACCTTGTTCAAGATGATATTGATTTTAGATTTATTCGTTTTGAAATTAATCGTAAAAACCACACGTAACATCAAACCT
The DNA here is from genome assembly GCA_018207615.1 of Philaenus spumarius. Taxonomy (NCBI): domain Eukaryota; kingdom Metazoa; phylum Arthropoda; class Insecta; order Hemiptera; family Aphrophoridae; genus Philaenus; species Philaenus spumarius. The sequence continues at coordinate 32,229 of JAGFPH010008925.1, forward strand.
AAATAAGTTATTATCTTATATTTTTGAATGGCTACAAATTGTATATTTTTTGTAAATATTTTCTCGAAAACGGCTCTAAGGATTTCTTTGACATTTGGTATGCAAGGGATTAATTTTTACCCAGTCCGTTGGATTAAGTTAAAATTTCAAAAAAAAATCGTTTTCTCCAAGTTTATCTAAAATTATACATTTTTGTCGATATCTTTTCACTGTCGGTTCTAAGGATTTTTCGATATTTGACAAACAAAGGGTTTTACCCAATAAATCCGTTGGACTTTGTCACAAGATTTATTTAAATAATTATTGCACTAAAAGTAAGAAAAAGTTATTAAACGCAACGACAGATATGTCTCCCGGTAAATATAGACTACAGAGTGCAAAATAAGTGATACACTCGATATAATTTAAATGGATTGCTATAACAACGTAAAACCTCTACATACCTATTATAAATCTTTTTCTGGTGTTTAAGAGGGGTTAAAAATGTTGCCCCCTTTTGAAATAGAAATAGTAAAGCAATCAATTAAAATTATATCGAGGTGTATCACGACTTATTTTACACCCTGTAAGTGTGTTTATATGTACATTATGTGTTACTGTTTAATTTACTTTTTAGTATGCATTTTTGTGTTTATCTACATTCTGTTCTAATATTATAAAGACGTAAAATTTGTTTGTTTGTATATCTTTGTTTGTTTGTTTGTTGGCAATCTCTGGAACTACTGATCCGATTGAAAAAAATAGTGTTATCAATAAAAAGCTACCTACACTATCCCTGAATAACATAGGCTATAACTCATTTTGTTAAAACCCTTTTTTATTTCAATATTTGTAAATTTAGTCGCAAAAATTCTTTGTTAGGCCTAGACTGATGAATCATTACATGTAGTTACATTTATTAAAATAGCAACCAATTCAATAAAATATTTCCATTAACAGCTGATTTCAAACTTTGAAACAATTATTTAAATTTCTAACTTTTAGATTATGTTTTTATTAAAGTGTGGACCTGAGCCTTGCTGGTTCTTTTAACCTTTATTATAACTGCTAATATAACATACCGTACGAAATAATTTGATTTGAACATTTAACATTATTGACCATCTTAGCTTTGGAGTTATTATTAATAATATTATAAAGAGATAAAATTTTGTTTGTGTACATAGGTATTAAAAATAGTTTAAAAAAAAGCTACACTATTTTTTGAGTAACATAGGCTAGAATTAATTTTGATGTAAGGGTTAAAACAACCCCTAAAATAAATATATTAATTGTTATACTTTTCTTAAAGCTAAAGAGCTGAAATTTTGTACATTTATTTTTTACAAGATACATAGAAAAAGAATACTACATTTGCATTTTGTCGCTTGCTGCTAAGTTGTGAAAATGTGATATCAACCCCTAAAACAATAAAAATTCATTGTTATATTTTCCTTAGAGTTAGTGAGCTGAAAATTTGTACATTTATTTCTTACAACATACATAAAAAAAGTATCATAGATTGAGATTTTGTCGCGTGCTGCTAAGTGGTGAAAATGTAGGAAAAATGTTGATTGTTATAGTTTCCATAAAGCTAGAAAATAAACCGTTAATAAATTAAGGAATTTAAAAATAAGAAACTACTATTTTACATCCTAATTAAAATAAATAAGGCATAGTAGGGTCTATTTATATTAAATAACCTGTTTGCATTTGCTTCGACGCGATCCACCGCGGAGGTTGGCGAACGAAGCGAGCAGGGGGTGGAGCCCTCTAGTAAACTATATTTTCATTACATTATACTACTTAAATTTATTCGTTTAAAAAATGTACTCAAATGTAACACTCGAAAGTTCAGAATCCGATTAGAATCTTACCCGATCATAGATCGGTTTCCCGTTAATGTATGTGAAATGATTAAACTTGATATATTTATTATTTGAAAATCCATACCAATGTAATGACATAACCTTCATAAATTGAAAACTTGCAATTAGATATTTGCATCTAATCTATCACCATTCCTTCAAAAATTGGGCTGTACTATGGTTTGTCAGAACTATAAGTTATAAGCCTACTTCGTCACAGTGTAGCTATATTAATACAGGGTGATATCTCAGGAAGTAACGGAGAAATCTTCAGGACGTGTTGTACTAGTTTAAAAAAAAGTTCATATAAACATAGGTTGGGAAATGCTTTGTTTTCCCGTTATCCACCACTTTAGTTTTTGCACAAAATACATAATATCTTTAAATTTAGAAAATATAATGAACGCATATTTTGGATGCATATTTGGTATGGAACCTTTTATCCATGTACAAAAAAACAAAACTTTTTCATGTGTTTTCAAAATGGCGGTCGTTTAAAATTTGCAACGTAATATATCTCAAAACCCGCTAACTTAACAAACAAATTTCAAGAAACAAAAAATGTTTTTTTTAGTGGCAAACATAACGGGTTTTGTAGTATTTCAGTAACTTAAAAGATAACCGAGTTATTGGCCTAAAAAAATTGTATCTTGGTAGTTGTAGATTAATATACAATTTGTTTTCTGCTTTTATACAATAGTTTTATTTTAGGCCTACATTTAAACAAATATGTTTCTTAAAAGTGCTAACATTTATTACCATAACAACCAACTTGGCAAATTTAGAATTAGGTAATACCAACAGTTTTTAGCACAGATAAAAAAAAACACAAACAAAACTCAACTAAAATGCCTACTAACTGCATTACAATTTAAAAATCAGGTGTTACATATTGTATTGTTTCCTGTAGTTGACAAAACCTTGTTTGAAATATCGACTATTGATTGTTTAAATATGAATGGTGAATATACAACGTACGCTGTAATTTCAATTATTGGTGATGGTGCATGTCCATTTCGATCTGTCTTACATTATGTAAATGTCCCCCCCCCCCCCCACCACCACCACCCTATCCCGATCCAAGTGCCCTCTGTCCCAATCAATCGTCATTTTAGTGAAAATATCAGAGTATACAATAATCTGCATTTGCTTCACCAAGAGTGGTTGCTGAGGTTAGTGAGCGAAGCGAGCTGCTGGGGTTGGGTCCCTGGTTATAAATATACTGTTTTACAATATTCAAATGTTTTCAAATTTGTGAAATGGACTATTAACTAATGAATATATTACTTCAAGGATAATTTCATAAAGCATTTGACGTCGGGTGTGTTTAAACATATTTTAAAACTTTAGTTACAGATTGTATTACCGCATTAAAGATTTTCTGATATTATTAATTTAACTACTCAATAGAATAAGCAAAATAGTTAAAAGTCACTTTTATAATGAACCGTCTGATATTCTTTTCACATATATATACTGGTTGAATGAAGGCCAGTATATAAATAATATGAGTAGTCTGGCATGCGAGTTCTCTTTCATTATACTGGTTATTATGTTGAAAGTATAAGTTTAAACAACGAGTTTTGAAAAGGATTATTCAGACGAGAAGGTTGACATGAAACCCTTACCGTTAAATACTAAAAATCTCCTTAGACTTCCACACACCAGATCATGATTTCGTTGCAAAAAGTTTACATTGGTTGTTTCTGGAGACGTAAGACAAGATTTCTCATAAAACATAATAATAACCAAGACTTTATATAAATATTGATGTAATTAATTATTAGTATTTATTTTTGAGTAACATTCTAAGAAATTTGTATTTTTAATATTTATAACTGTTTTTGTTGTTCTGCCTTATAATATACTTATAATTAAATAAATACTTTAGGCCTATTTATACAACTGCTCGCAGTCCAGGTTACACTTTTGAAAAACAAGGTTACACTATAGCATTCAAAACAGGAAATAATTTAGGAAATGAATTAAAACCTAGAAATAAAGAAAAATGCCCATTCAATGCAAGCGGCGTATATAAAATATCCTGTGACAGTTGCCCTCGGGAAGATCGTTTGAAACCAGATTTAAAGAACACTTGCCGAAAAGAAACCTTAACCCAATAAAATCTAAATTTGCTGAACATCTATTAGAAACAGGTCATAATTATTCCAATATAGATAGCAATCTGCAAATTTTACATAAATGTTCAAAAGGGCCAATTATGAATGTCTTAGAAAAATTCCAAATCTACAATCTATTTCTGATTCATCTATTTTATTAAACGAAAAAGTCCACTTTCAATCAAACACTATTTTTGACAGTATAATTAAATTAACCCCTTCAACTAGATGACATAACCACCCGCAAATCTAGTTTCTTCAGTACTGACTAAGCAATGAACAAGTGAACACGTGTGTCGATCTTACACGATAATATAAACATTGCGATATATTTTAAATGTAGTTTTGTGTTTCATAAGTAAGTTTTGTGATGTATGTTAATGTGTTTTGTTGTGTGTTTTGTGTAATTTTAAAGTTGAAGAGCATTTAAATTAAATACCTACTATAACATAACAAGTTTCGCTTGGACAATGCCTGAATAGAATAGGCGAAACGGTCGTCACCGATTAATAAACAGCGTTACTGGACTGCTAGCAGTTGTATAAATAAGGTATTTATTTAATTATAAGTATATTAACTTAAACTAGTACACCGTCTGTTCTTTCGTATTTTGAATCTGTTCTTCATAAGATTGAGCACACGAATTAGACTATTTTTCCGGTAATATGTCACTTTCCCGAAAAATATCGAAATATTCATAAGGTCAAACACGAATTCCGAGATAATTTCTAGCGTTAAGCATTTTTTTTTTATTAAAACACTCAGCGCTCATACTCGCTTCGCTCACCAACTCCCGCGGCAACTCATGGCGAAAGAAATGGAATCAGATTACGGTATTGTATAATTCTTTTTCACTAAAATTACGATTAATTGGGTCAGAGGAACTTTAATTGGGGTAGGGTGGCGGGGGTGCCGTATTCGAGACCCTGACGCATACTCAATAACCAGGAAATTATGTTTTCCGTTTAACGTTATATAATTTAGGTTTGCTCCATTTTAAATACACATTTAATGGACATAAATATCATATACTAGCTGACCCGTACGGCGTTGCCCGTGGTGGTTGGTATTTTCAGTCTTTTTGACGTAATTGTATTCTTTTTAAGTGTTCGTTGAATACCCGTGCGTATCCTACTGTGGTCATGAAAAAAAGGCTACGCTATTTAAGAAAGCACTGAAAATTGCATTCCTGTAAACTACTATCTAACATGAAAAAGCTTTAAATATATCGCTTTAATTTATAGTTTTTACTAATTTTGACTCTCTTAATTTCATTGTCAATGTTGCGAGCACCTACAGCCTAAAAGGAAGCTACATACCAAATTTCATTCCAATTCGTTCTTATAGGGATTTTTAGTAACTTTGACCCCCCACCCAAACCGCCCTAAAATTTCGAATTTCTTTTAACCCTTTCTTGGCGATTGTTTAAATTAGCTGGGGGTCGTAGAAAAGATATTTGAATCACTTTGTAACATCCGCGTTAATTTAGGATGTAACAAACTGGTTCAAATAGAGTTTGTAATTTTAAATGTAAAGGCCTAATTAGTATAAGATATTGTTTAGTATTTAAATATGCAATTATATATCAAAATAAAGCTACGAATGTGATATTTTAATGGCATTTAGTTTAATTCAGATTGTTTGTTTAGTTTTTAATATAATATGTTTAAACTCGTGTATGTTTATGGTTATGCATGGTGTAAAATAATTTGTTTGTTATTATTATTATTGATAGCGAAAATATGTTTTGAAAAGTATTAAAAAATTCATAGTTATGATATATTTTATATAAACAATATTTTAAACAGCATATCTCTAAGTAGGCCTATATAGATATTTAATAAAAAATGTTTGAGTTGAATTATAATTCTGTAAGCATTTTTCGTTGATGTTTCCTTGTGTTTGTTTATAGTTTTTCAATCTAACCTTAAAAATCTGTTAGTTTTGAAGAGTATTAAAGTGATTATAAATTTGCTAAATAATGTTGCTATGGTAATGATTGTAAACAAACATAACGTGTTGCTAAGCTTTTTATACGAACAGCTGTTTTTGTAAGCTATGGTTTTGAGTTCATACAGTAAAGGCTGTTGAGTTTCTTCCAAATTTGAAACTTTTTCGGGAAACTTTTCAAATTTTTCTTTACGTATAAACCTTCTATGAACTAATGCTAACATTTTAAGACCAAAATTAGCCAAATCGGTCCAGCCGTTCTCGAGTTTTAGCGAGACTAACGAACAGCAATTCATTTTTATATATATAGATTTATTATTTCTCAAATGTATTTTTTTATTTGTTTATTTTTTTTTTGTGGCAACGTCATATCTATGCTTATGTTCTCGCTATAGAAGAAAAGTAGCCAAAATAGTTTAAAATTTATGTTTTCATAAAAAACATTTATTAGAAAAACTTTCTTATGAAAGTTTATAATATGATCTATATTTATATAATCCAAATATCACTCAATGACTCATCACGAAATCTCAAAAACCACCGAACGGATTGGAATTAAATTTGGTATGTAGCTTCCTCTAGGGTCGTAGGTGCTCGCTAAGAAAGGTTTAATAAAAATTCGAAATCTTAGGGGGGGGTTGGTGAGTCAAAATTACTAAAAAAAACCACCGAACGGATTGGGATGAAATTTGGTAGGTATAGCTTTCACTAGGGCCCTAGGTGCTCGCCAAGAAAGGTTTTCAAAAAATTAGAAATTTTAGTGGGGTTCGTGGGGTAAAAGTTACTAAAAATCCCCATAAGAAATAAATAGTGTAATATATTTATTGATATATATTTTTTTTAATATACATTTAACTTTCATTTTGTCTATCCGTGCAAAGCCGGATCGGGCAGCTAGTTCCTAATAAAAGGCACCATCAGTTAACAATTTGTTTTACTAATATGACAGCTGTCAGTTAGAATCACGGAAATCAATCAAGCTAAATTAACGCAAAGCGTTATAAATCGTTATAAACTGTTATTTATAAACCAACGTAAATAAATAAATGTAATTAACTAAATTAAATCAACGTATTAAATCAGTTAAGTACTCCTAACTTGCGAAATATTCGCACGGATCAGTTAGTCTTTGCAAATTAAGAATTCAATACAAGTTGGAAGGCACGTTTACAGATCATTATAATTCACACAAAGTACTAATAAGGGGAGAAATATCTTTACAATTCAGCAATAATTAAAAAGTCTTGAAAGAATTTTGTTCAATTTCATTTCATACTCTAAAGTTTTTCTTTTTGTTTGAGTTCTGTAAAAATCTTCTTTTTTCTAAGGTTTATTTTGCTTCATTCGTAATATTTTCTGCTATTGTGTACGCAGTATCTACATATTTTTATTGTATTTTATTATTGGCAAAAAGTATAAGATATTTTATAAAATTCTTGTTAGCAGTATCACCATATTTGTATTATATTTCAGTACTGGCAAAGCGTATACAAAATTGCGGTTTACATAATTTTACTCAACTAAAAATCCTTAACATAAAATTCCACTTACCAATCACGATGTGAGGCCATCTTGTCTATACATTATTACGTGTTAATTTATTCTACCGGCAATTATTTGTTATGAACTAATTAATCATTGTTAGACATTTATTTCTAAAAAAAATTAAATATATTAGCTAAGATTTTCATTAAACAACAAACAATGTAATTAACAACGAGTATGGCAGACGACGATGAGCGCTCAGTAAACCAGTCAGTTTTTGGTAAAATATTTAACATCAAACCGATTGCGCTTTGTCTTGAGTTATAGTTTGTAGATGACAATAGCACCTTCAAAACAATGATTTTTATCGTGGAAACATTGAAACAACAAAAAGCGTGAACAATTTGACTTCTTTTGGTTTTACGTTAATATTTTGTAAATCATTGGATGAAATGCAATACTTTTATTGGACAAGTTGTAGTAAATTTAAAAACCGTTAAAATGAGATTTTGTAAATCTTGATTGATGCATTTTTACTGAGAATTTTTTTTTAACTCAACAAATTTAATTTTGTTAAATGTTTATTTTGCATTTTAAAAGTTAAAGCTTTGGAATTGTGTAAAATGACAGTTAATTGCATGTAGATTACAATACACCTTTAAATATTCATATTTGAACCTATATTCATATTTGAACCTATATTCATATTTGCTTGCTTCACGTTGGTTCTACGTCAGTCAGTCTGGACAAAGCCTCTTATAAACAGGGAGACTATTTTACGTGTGCCACCATTGGTATATCAGAAGCGACAAGATTTACAGGAAACTTTAAATGGAGGACTTCACCTACATTTTAGCCATTAAAAATATGAATTTTAAATTTCGAAAATATACCGCCATTTTCCAATATGGCAGCCAACATTTGAATTTGTTAAGGAAACCCCTATTTTGTATGACGGATTTGGGTTTTACAAAGACGTTTTTATTCTTGGTGTTTTTTTTATAAACTTAACCTTTTAGCCACTAGGAGCGCTGAAACTTTCAGAAACTCTTATTTCAACAATTTATTAAAGATTCTTATTGTCCAATTGCAAACAATAAAATTTAACTCGAAGCGCAATATTTTTTTATAATGGAATGTATTTGCAGTTTCACAAATACTTTATTTCAAACAAAAAACGTAGGCCTACTTAAATTCTTTTAAAAGTTGCTAAATAACTTGCATAACTGTGTTATTTGTACAGATTTCTTCTCCTATACAACGTAAAGCGTCCATAGTATTGTAAGAAACTTCTTTGTATCATAGCAACAAAATGTTTTGGGACACAAAAAGGCAGTTAAGATGACTTAATTAATTATGAATTAAAGCAGATTTTCAAAGTGTCCTCCATCTTCATAAATACATGCGTGCACACATAAATACATCTTCTTACACAATACACAGTGTTGCGTTAGCGATTTTTTAGCAGTAATTTAAGTACGTGTTTTGTTTAAAATAAAGTATTTGTGAAATTTCTACAGCTTTTTAACGTTCCATTGTAAAAAATATTGCACTTTGAGTTAAATTTTATTGTTTTTTGCAAATGGAAAATAAGAATCTTTAATAAATTTTTGAAATAAGAGTTTCTGAAACTTACAGCGCTCCTAGCGGCTAAACGGTTAAGTTTATAAAAAAAAACCACCAAGAATAAAAAAAGTCTTAAAATTGAATGTAAAACCCAAATCCGTCATAAAAAATATAGTACAGAGTGAAACAAACATTCTGCAACGCCTAAACATGACTTCTGCTTAAAGTTCGTCAGAGAAATTTTATACAAGACCTAAATATTTACTATTATTCACAGAATGTTCCAAAAGTGATGAACACATTTTAAATAAAATACAACTTAATAACACCGCTGTACAATATGATTGAGTGTTTACCCTATCATTTCTCTCGGTTTTCTGTAACGTTGTATTCATGCGTCACATACAAGACGAAAGTAGGGAGTATTTTGATTTTCTTGGAAATCGGTGAAAGTACTAGCAACCTACATTAAACTTAAGAAATCAACGTTGGAAATATTAGAAACATTTAAAACTGTACTGTCATTAAAGTGTTTGTTTCCAATTAGGCCACGGTAACCAAGGTCACTAGATAGAAAAGGTTACCTCATTCGAGAAATATCAAAAAAAGTGGAGTGGGCGCTGTGACGTAGTTATTGGTACAACTAGACAGTGATCAAAGTTTTGTCGTTTAGGTTTATACGCGATACTCATTTCTGAATGTTTGACGGCTTGTGTTTTTTGTTTAAACCTAAACTTTTTTTAAATTAGTGTATATAAAGTAGAAGAAATATATTATTTACAATGGATATAAAATCAATGCGGTTGCAACTTGCAAATATTATTATGGAAAAGCAAAACAAGAAGGAAGAACTGATATATCTTTTCACAGGTAGGCCTAGATATTTTTTGTTTCTTTTGTAATAGTAAATAATATAATCCCACTTACTCATATAAAATGTTATTATAATTTTCTTTTGTCTTAATATTTTGATTTAAAAGTAGTTTCTGTGGCTATCTTTTGCATTAAAATTGTAGAAAATAACTTTTTGTTCAACAATTTAACTTAATGAGTCTGTTGAATAAAACATAAACAAAAGCTATAACTTAAGACTTTAAGTCATTACTTAAAATCGTGTGAATAAAAATAAGCAATAGCTAGTCCTAAAATCTTTGTCTAATAATTTTAAGCTTTCACTAATTTTCCTAGTTAAAGCTTAAAGTGAATAAAATGTAGCTTAGGGGCATATTACACTACCATTGTTATTCGTCAAATATTTTGTCAAACTTTTATCAAAGAAAACATATTAGGACTACACCCGTCCAATTTCTTTGATCAGTTGGCTTATTAAGTACCATATATTAATTTTGGGGGTATGTTTCGGTTTATTCTTTTATTATTGTTATTTATTAACTATTATTAAATAATTACTGTTGGAAGATCGTGATTCATATTTGAACGGGTTTGGGGTTTTTAAGATTTCAAAAACAAATCTTAAAAAATCTTGTAAATATACTTTTACAACAAAGTAAACATAATCAAAGACTCTTTAATGTTTTACAAAAAACATAAACATAGGCTATACTGCAAACCCCAATATTACAGACTGAAAAACATTTGTAATTAATTGGTTATAAAGGTTTTTGCCTTAAATCGCGGTTTTTGTAGGTATTCGTGTAATTTTATTGTTCCACAAACATTCTTCTTTTTCATAATGTAAAATTAAAGTTTTCATAACTTCAACTCTCCTAGTAAATTTTGCCATCGTATTATTAATATAAAAGGAAATGAACGCATAATTTATCGGAGTTCATCGCGGACAAACGCCGAGACAGTGTATTTTATATAAATATATTGATTAGTATTATAAGATACTGTTTAGTATTTAAATATACAATTAAATATCAAAATAAAGATAAAACTGTGATATTTTAATGGATTTTAGTTTCATTTAGATTGTTTGTTTAGTTTTCATTATAATTATTTTAAAACTCATATATGTTTATGGTTTGCATGGTGTCAAATAATTTGTTTATTATTCTTTTTTTTTAAAGCGAAAATATGTTTGAAAAATATTAAACAATTCATAGATATGATATATTTTATGTAAACAATATTTTAAACAGCATATCTCTAACTATATAGATATGTAACAACCGATGTTTTAATTTAATTTTAATACAGTAAGCATTTTTCGTTGATTTTTGTTTGTGTTTACTTTTAGTTTGTTAATCTAACTTAAAACTAGTGAAAAGATGAAACACTTTTTCGAGACTTCGGCTCGTCCGGACAGAACACACGAATTGAAAGTTCATATAAAAAAGAGTGTTAATTTTTTCCCAAATTTGAAACTTTCCTGGGAATTTTTTTCAAAAATGTCTTTCCATAAAAACCTATATATTTAATTTTTATTATATAGATTAAAATGTATTATCGTGGTTGCATTTTGTTTCTTATTTTATTCTGTAAAAAATATTAAATACAATTTGAATGACTGCTTTTTAGTTATATGATTTAAAATGTATTACCAAAATAGCTTTTTATTTTAAATTTTAGTCAGTAAAAATATAAATTAAAATTTGTATGATTATACTTTTGTTATTATTGTAAATTGCAAATTAATGACATAAACATAATGTTTTTGAAAAGGTTAAGATATAGGCCTATTCTTACAATTACAAATGTTGAAATGTGTAACTTAAGTATCATTTAAAAAAACTGCAACCCCAAAAATAGTTTAATACATCTATTTTTTAAAAAATGAGGTAACTTGCACGACGAAACATACATCTTTCATGGTAGCGTGGTGTTTTTGTACTATAATGACGTCACAGGACAGGGAACGGGTCGAGGGGTTTGAGTTTGTTTACATGACAATGAGGTAACCTTTTCTATCTAGTGACCTTGCATGGTAACACTGTTTATCGCAATTACTTCATTATACTGCATTCCTATTTGAAACTATTAAGCAAATTTAACTTACATTGTAATTATACGAGAAGTAAATAAATTGTCTTGCAGGTGATACCTTGGTACTGTTGAGCTGTTAGAATGAAATAAAAGTAAAATAATTCAACCACGCAGTTGAACCGCTGACGTGAGTTGAGGGAATTTCTAAAATTAAGTTTTACAACGGGCAAAACCCTGTTGTAATTCGGAATTTTGAGTTTTGTAAAAAGTTTGCAAAAATCGAATTTTCGAGTCTGCATCGGGTAGCAACCGTTTGTAAGGACATGAATCGACAAGTCCGGACAGGAGCGTCGTATTCAAACAAAATGCGACTCTTGACCTCGACAAGAATGAGCAGGAAAGTTAGCCTGAAAAACTGACTTCTGTGGGAATAACCGGGATCTAGGAATTTACGAATTTGGGAATATTATTTGGTTAGTGCATTACGCTAAAAACGTGTGTATTGGTCATCTAATTCCTGAATCGTAGATAGAAAAATTGATTAAGTAATAAGCGTTAAAAGTTAAGGGAAAATTTCAAATTAACTCAAAATTGAAAAAGAATGGTAATTTTCAAAATGGCAAGAAATTTCAAGAAAGAAATGTTATATGACAAAACTCATAATTTTGATAATTAAAGATTTTAGAGAAATGTGCAAAGTTTGCATAAAGTTAAAGTATTGAAAAAAGAGTTTTAAAGTAAATTAAATGTAAACAAGTTATTAAAGAAGGAAATTTTATAAGAAAAAATAAAGAAAACATTAAATTTAATTAAATAGAAAAAGTGACAAATTTCACACTAAAAAATAAAGAGTTAAATTAAAAATTAAGTTTTAAAGTTAATAAAGAGATTAAATAGAGTCATAGGTATTATATTGCATTGTAAACCACCAGTATTTGGAATAAATTTCGGGAGTAAAATTAAAACAAAAATTTATTAAAATCGAAAATTGCTAAGTCCCATAAAACCACTACAAAAAGGAAAAACAAAGTGAAACTGCGGCCATGGACCAAATTCTCGGGTAAAATGAAGGTGTCAAAAGAAAATTTGAAAAAAGTAAAAAATGAAAAACTTTTTCACAAAATGTTGCGCAAAAAATTAAGATTAACATAAAAAGAGAACGGAAAATCGCACAACAACGATTCGACTTCGAGGAGAAAGAAGACATCATGCTAATTAAGAATCTTCAAAGAAATTCAAAATCGGAGCAAAACTACAAAAGTTATTAAGAAATTAATAAAGACATTAGACCACGGGAACAGCAGGCCAACGTCAAAAGAGTAGGAGGGAGAAGCCTAAGGAATTTCCGGGAGAAAGTCAAAAAGTTAAAAAACGAGATTGCGAAGAAAGTTATGGAAGAAAAAGGATGAAAATAACATGACAATTCATAAAATAAATTATACTACAAACCAGTTCCAAAAAACTTTGAAAAAAGTTAAGTTTAAAAGAAGTTAAAAAAACCACTAAAATCAACGGTGAAAGGGGTAGGAGAAAACCCTATATAAGTCGATAACGCGTTGAACGCGTTCTTGATTCATAAAAAATTCTTCTTCTCATTATAATTTTCTATTGCTGCTATCTTATTATTACTATCTTACGACCATCAAAGTGCAGTCTAAGGCATCTGGACTTCAAGACTTCTACGGAGTAATCGAGGTACAGGATGATACATGAATCTGGACTTCCGGTGGAATAGCGAGACGAGCGACCCGAGGGAACCCTGACTACAACCAGGAACCGAACCTACTAACCGCATACAACTTCAGGACGACTACATGCAAACATAAGGTCTGTGAAAAGCGTATGTTACGTTATATTTTGTCCCCAAAATTTGCCTGATGTTAAATTTAAAAAATTTATTTCATATACTGGGTTAGGTAGGATAAGTTAATTAATCTCTAGAAAATTATTTTAATAGTTAAATTCATAGAAATAAAGTAGAGTCATTAAAAATAAAGATAAATTTAAAAATAAATCAAATCATATATTAAATAAGTAAAAAGATAAAGTAAATGTAAATTAGAACGTTCTGTCTATTTGTGTAATACATGTGTTAAATTAAGTGTAAAAGTTATTGTTTGAAAGAAAAGTTCCTAAAGAAAAATATTAACATTTTTATTGAAAGTTTTATTTTAATTTTGCTTTTTGATAAATAAAATTTATCATTTATTTACAGAACAAAAATTACGTGAGTTTTAAATTACCTGTGTTAATGATTATCCATTATTATGTCCTGTGTTTTATACAATTAGTAGTAAATTTATGAGAAGGTTATTAAAAGCACAAATACGTTACTAAGGCGGTTTCAGTGTTCTCACGTCTCTGAGATTTACCAAGAGGGTAAACAAGAGTTGAAATTATCTGAGCTAGTGATTTTAAATTCTGGAAGTTGTAAAATTAATTGTTGATTAGAATAAACAAATTTTATTCAAAACTAAGTTGCTTCACCTGGGTGAAAAAAGAAAGTAGCCTTTTGCCTTCCAGTAGGTGAATGTAATTTATTTTATAACAGGAAAACCAGTGTTGGCCTAAAAGTCAAGAAAGAGTATTTGACAGGTGACCTGGGGCTGAACGTTGTAAAATTGGACTCGCAACATCTAGGCTTTCCGTTATAGTTTATTTTATGTTTTAGGGTTTCAACAAACTATTTGGGAAATTGGTCTACTCACGAAGGCTCTGAATAGATGCCTGTGTGTACGAAATATATTAGTAGAATTTGTTTGCGCTTAAGCCTCCAGCTTCGTTACACTCGCGAGTTTGCACCTCGATCACGTAGCCACGGGTTATGGACTGATTCGCTTTGCTCGCAGAGTACAAACACAGCCGTTGGGTAAAATCTCTATTATGAGCTTCGCTTCGATTGCAGCGTGAAAACTCGCCCGTCGGCCTCGGATGAGAAGATGCCCCCAAGGTAAAATCCCCCACGTACCTTTGGACGGGTACTTTTATGGTATTTTACCATTTATGGTATTTATGGATTTTGATCGATTTTGGAGGAACCAAGCGAGCTATAAGGTCACGTAAAAAAACAAAATGTGCAGAATATCATCCTACATTTATGTTAATAGAAAAAACTCTAAAACACATTTATTCTCGTCGGAAAATCTCAAAAAAATATTTACTTCCTGTCAAAAAACGTGCTTCCGGTTGTTGGATTTTTTTGGCTAAAGAACTCGTCCGAGCGACATAGGCAACCAACATGTGTACCAAATTTGGACCAAATCGGACTTAAAATGCGACCGCCGTGAGGCTGGAGGCTGAGGTGCAAACAAGTTCTACCAATATATTACGTACACGGAGGCAGCTAATCAGCAGACCAATTTCCCAAAAAGTTGGTTGAAACAATAAAATATAGAAACTTAATTTTTCGAATTCGCTCAACTCTTAGTCAGCTTAGTGAGATTGATCAAATTATCATAACTATTGAATCACTGGACGGTACATTCCTTCCGGCTGTTCCTGCGTCGCGTCGCGCCGTCGCTTTACATCATCTTTTTATATTGATGGAATGATGGAATATTGCAACGTGCTTTACAACAAGAATTCCTCCCCTACTCGACACTCCATCAAATCCATTTGACATTTCACACTTACTGTCACTATTTGGCATGAAGAAAACAATCTTTAGTGGCCAGCATTAAAAATTGCAATATACTCTTTATTTTACTTTTACAAAAATAAATTGTAATAAATTGTCCTCATACCACAGTCAATAAACGGTACCAGGAACTGGCACATACTTTCTCACAAATACATTTAAATTACTAAACAGATTCACTGTGACTTGTAGGGTGGAGTAGGAGAGTTTATTTATTAAAGTTGGAGATTAACTAATAAATATTATTATTATTATTATTATCTAGAGAGAAAACTATTCGATTGATTTCGAAAAAATTTTCACCAAACACGTCAATTAGGTCTTTATAGATGCATGTAGAAAGGTTTTGAAATTTTGTTTAAAACATCCCGCTTTATGGCCAAAAAAACCCTCAAAAATCAGTTATTATTATTATTATTAGCTAAACGAGAATTTTTAGAAAGATGCGGGTTTTTGTATATGGTAGGGCACATTAAAGGCTACAAATAAGCCAAATTTGATCAAAATCGTTAGGACCGTTTTTTTATAAAAAAATAATAACTGATTTTTGGGGGGTTTTGTGACCAAAAAGGGGTTGTTTTTCAAAAATTTTCAAAACCTTTTTTCGTGCATCTATACAGGCCTACTGGACATGTCTGGTGCAAATTTGGTTGAAATCAATCGAATAGTTTTCTCTCTAGCTTTGTATACTTTTATTAAAGTAGGCGATTAACTAATAAATATTATTATTATTAGCTAGAGAGAAAACTATTCGATCGATTTCGAACAAATTTGCACCAAACACGTCAATTAGGTCTTTATAGATGCACGTAAAAAGGTTTTGAAATTTTTTTTAAAACAACCCTCTTTATGGCCAAAAAACCCCCAAAAATCAGTTATTATTACTATTATTAGCTAAACGAGAATTTTTAGAAAGATGCTGGTTTTTGTATATGGTATGGTACATTAAAAGCTACAAACAAGCCAAATTTTATCAAAATCGTTAGAGCCGTTTTTTTATTAAAAAATATTACTGATTTTTTGGGTTGTTTTTTGGCCAAAAAGGGGGTTGTTTTTCAAAATTGTTCAAAACCATTTTTCGTGCATCTATACAGGCGTACTGGGCATGTCTTGTGCACATTTGGTTGAAATCAATCTAATAGTTTTCTCTCTAGCTTTGTATCATACAGACATACATACATACATACAGACATACAGACATACATACAGACATACAGACATACAGACAGACATTTTGTAAAACCCACTTTTTTGGACTCAGGGGGTCCCAAAACGGATATTTCCACAAAAATCTCAACATCGATTTTTTTTGCGATCACTATACTTTCTCTATACTATAGTATAGTGAGAAAGTAAAATGAGGAAGTAACCTTTTTATTATAATTGATTGAGAATTTATTTTATTGTTTTTAACCTCAATGTTTGTAATTGTTTTAAACGGTGTGCTTAAGACCACACGGTAGAAGTGTAAACTTCATTAATGATATTTCAAAAACCTAATACTATTTAACAGTATTTGGGTTGATACAGTGATTTAAAAAAAGAATTTGCCAACTGAAGGAAAAAGTGTTATTAAAATATTTTTTATGAAGTCTTTTAAAAATACGTTTTTACATGCTTCATTTTTACATAATTTATATTATTAGTAAAAATAAAAGCACAACACAATTCTCACAAAAATAGGCTACGTTTAATTTACAACATAAAGTAAATTAGTTTATAAAACTTTAAGTAGATAAATATTTACATTCATTACCATATCAACCAACTTACCAAAAGGAATATATTATTATGGGATCATAGACGCACACTAAGAAAAGATTGTGCAAAATTTTGGTTTTAAAGATTAAAAATAGTGAAAATTCCGAGATTCACTAACAGCTTTATAACAGACTAGCTGACCCAACCCGGCTTTGCACGGATAGACAAATCAAAGTTAAATGTAGATTAACAAAAAATATATTATATCAATAAATATATTACACTATGTATTTCTTATGGGGATTTTTAGTAACTTTCATCCCACCCCAACCTCCCCTAAAATTTCGATTTTTTTTTTTTAACTCTTTCTTAGCGAACACCTAGGCCCTAGACTAGAGGAAGCTACATAATAAATTTCTTTCCAAACCATTCACTGTTTCTTTTTAGTAACTTTGACCACCCAAACCCCCCTAAAATTTCGAATTTTTTAAAACCCTTTCTTAGCGAGTAAGGACCCTAGAGGAAGCTACATACCAAATTTCATTCCAATCCGTTCAATGGTTTTTTGTAGTAACTTTGACCCCCCAAACCTCCCCTAAAATTTCTAATTTTTTGAAAAACTTTCTTAGCGAGCACCTATGTCCCTAGGGGAAGCTACATACCAAATTTCATTCCAATCCGTTCGATGGTTTTAGAGAAACCGTGATTTTGTTACTTTGACCTCCCCAAACTCCCCTAAAATTTCGAATTTTTTGAAACCATTTCTTAGCAAGCATCTATGGCCCTAGAGGAAGCTACATACCAAATTTCATTCCAATCCGTTCGGTAGGTTTTGATAAATCGTGATTTAGTAACTTTGACCCCCCAAAATCTCCCCTAAAATTTCGAATTTTCGGAAACCCTTTCTTAGTGCGCGTCTAGAGCCTATAAAGAGTATTAGTGCCAAATTTCATGTTTGTAGGCCTCGTGGTTTTGGAGAAACTGTGATGAGTCAATGGTATTTGGCTTTTATAAGTATAGATAAAGCAGCTGTTTGAATCAAAAGCTTGGCAAC
>JAGFPH010008926.1:0-15463 GCA_018207615.1 Philaenus spumarius
TTTTTTGCGATCACTATACTTTCTCTATACTATAGTATAGTGAGAAAGTAAAAAGGAATGTTATATCTACTTTAGAAAATTAAGCAAATTTGGCTGCAGGAGGAAAGGATGGCGCAATGTTTAACCTTTTGACCTGAGTGATGTTTTCAAGTAACATGCACTTTATGTTTAGGCACTGCACTCGTTTCTGATTCTAGTTGCAATTTAAGAGTTTTATACCCTTCTACTTCGTAAAAACGTCGTTATTTAGAAACAATTCCTAAGGTATGTAGAAACAGGCAGTTTTTAGTTTAATTGAGCCGTGTCAATCACAAGGGTTAACCTACTGGATTGAAACATAAAACTTTTAAGGAAAATATTGTCATTGTTTTGTATCCAAAGTCTAACCAATAACGCTCATTTTCTTAATCGGATACTTGATTAAACAGCTGATTCAGATTATGCTCCAATAAACACAACAATGTAAATAAATACTTAATTTAATGTTACTTCCATGTAAAAATAAGTTTACTTTGGTTATTTCTAATTAATATTGACAGTAACAGCTCATACTACTAGTAACATAATAAATCTGTAATATAAAAATAAAGCTCAATAAGAATGTCAAAATAGCTTTCGTTACAATAGATAGTGCAAAGCTGCTGCTTTCCTGAAGTTAAAACCTACATAACTTTGTTGGAATAACCAAAATTCTTCTTTTCCAAAATAATACCAAAATAATTCTTTCCAAGTCTTATTATGCCCCTCCCCATTCGTATAGTTCCCAATATTACAACATTGGAAGATAAATTTGAAATGTAATCCTTATGTTAATAGAACTCGAACACTTCAAGCAGAGCAAATTATATATCAGCTTGTATTGTTCCGTATTCAATATGAATAACATAATCCTGCAAAATACAAATATTACTCGAATTACCAAAATTTTTTAAACAAACTGCAGATCAACAAAACTGGATCATTAATTCGAGACATCAGAACCAGATGGTTCTATCTACGTTTTTCTAAATTTTTCAGTAGAGTATTTTAAAGTTTGCTGTCTCTCACAGTCCAAATTTAAATTGTGATAAGTGATAAACTAGGTTATAAAGAATCAACAGTTTATGTTTAAGTACATGAAAATAATTTTGTTTAATATTATAACAAATTCTATTTTTTACATATTTTTTTAAATTTATTTCACTGCAGATAGAATCTTATGTCTCCAAGTACAATGTAATGATTAAAGTCCAAAAGGTTCCTACACGAGAATTGTATTCAAATACTGTACATCAACGTTAGGCATTCATTTCATCATAAATTTGATGTCTTTTACTTTTTCTGTTGGTAGTTTTTTCTTGTCAATGTCATTTATATAGGTGATACAGTTTCAGTTGACCTTTTCGACTTTTTTCCTTTATCAAGTACCGTAAAATGGGGTGAAAGCAACAGTGGGGTGAATAGAAAGGAAACTTCCGAAAAAAATCAACATCATGTAATAGGGGGTTAAAAAGGTAAGTTTTAAGGGAAATGTGGTTTTGTGTAGTTGGCAATACTGAGATTTGGGTTTATTTGTATTACAAAGAAACGTTAGCTGATTTTCATCGCTTTCTAAACTTTAGGCTACATGTAAGTACCATACCCAATCACCTCACATGTTTGAATTGCACTATTTTTTATAACTTGTATACCTATACTTTACAAAGCAACCAT
This sequence comes from Philaenus spumarius, assembly GCA_018207615.1. NCBI lineage: Eukaryota > Metazoa > Arthropoda > Insecta > Hemiptera > Aphrophoridae > Philaenus > Philaenus spumarius. The sequence continues at coordinate 1,693 of JAGFPH010008926.1, forward strand.
ATTGCCTATCTCGCCCCTAACCACCGTTGTTACACTAACTTCATCTAGGAGCTTTAGGATCAACTAAAATGAAGAATAGAATGTTGGAAAAAAACAGTAAGGCAAAGAACACTGCTAAAATAATACTTTTTGCTGTTGGGGAACTACTATCATTAAAACTGCCATCAATCTATTTAATTTTTTCGTTCATTTTTACTATTTAAGAAATAAACACTGTAACTGCTTGCAGTATAATATAAAACTATAACCTCAACAGCAGCAACAACAATATATTCCCAGCTGACAGTGCAGATAGAACTGTCTGGTTCTCAAGGCTGCCAACTTATGCAGATAGAACTAAATTTCCCTGGTTATAACTATTAAACTATTATAAATTTTCGTTATGAAATGTTAGATATTTGTAGGAATAGGGTTTATGTGCATGTTAATGCAATAAAATGAAAAAACGATTAAAATGTAGATAGAACCCTCTGGTTCTCACGTCTCGAATTATAACCTCATATTATTAGTAGGATTTATTGCTTCTTCTCGTCTCAGAAAAATACTTTCTTTTCTCTTGATTATATTCAATTTAATAATTTCAAAGTTTATATTTCTCCATATGTCCATATAAAAGAACCATTATTTTATTCAAATTGCCCGTCTTAGTTTGCTTCCATGTAAGGGCTTTGTAACTTCAGAATAAAACGTAGGTTCTAGTGGAGTATAGCTTGACCACAGGTTTTAATAGAATTACATTATATATCACTTTTTCCTATATATATATATTTAATTAAACACACTTGACTGATAGCGGGAAATCAATTATAAACACTCTAAAATAAATATAACATAACAAATTAACAAACAAAAAATCGCTTATGGGATTTAAAACGGACAAACTACAGCCATTTTAATACGCGATATGAATAGGATTGCCAGATTGGTTGCAACTAGATTAGAGTGAGTTTATCAGTGCCTCCTATATAGCCTAAAATTAGAAAATAATAACTGTTTTAGTAAACTAAGAAATCTTACAGATAAAATGTATATACAGTATTATGATAACATACTGGACACATACTAAGACTAGAGACTGTATGTTATAACCCTTCAGGCTATTTTTTGTATTTGTATATACATTATATAAGTTAATTTTTTACAATTTTCTTATACAAAACAATATAATTGGTAACAACTATAATTTACTTTATTTGTGTGGTTAATATAGCTTTGCCACCGCTAATGCACTGCCTACATTCGCGGCCAATAAAATTTCGCGATTAATATGACGTATTGTTTTAGTTTTACGTTTGTTCAATTTGGCAACGTGGAAAAATCTAAAATCATCGTTCTACAACCAAGCAGGGTTTTTGCTGGTATTCAATGTAATTTAAAAAGGTTTATTGTTATTGTTTTTAAACTAAACTATTTTGAAAGTATTTAGAAATTCACGTACAGTTTCGTGATTTATTTCATTAATTTTGTTAAGTCAAGTAATTGTTTACATTTGTTGGTGTATTAAGTGATTTGTTTCTTTTATTTAGTGTTAAAATGTTAAAAAAATACTGAAGTTAACCTCTATATTTTCGACTTTTATTTCTCTCGTATTTTCTATAATTTTTATTTCCCTCGGATATTTTTGTTGTTCTTTCATAATATGAAGAAATTTTCAAAAAACCTCTGGTCAAGCTGTTCTCCACTTTTAGTAAACCACCAAAAAGTTAACACACTTATATTTTACCAATATAAAACAAAAAGACAAATAAATGTTACTTGATTCAATTAAATATTGTTTAGAAACATGTGATAGTTTAATTAGGGTATTATAAAACAAGAACACCATTAAAAATGCAGTAAGCCGGTTAAAATAATTTTAAACTTTTTTAAACGTAACTACTTAAATATTATATTATTCATTGTTGTTATTTTTAAACTAATTAATAGTTAAATCTTATATAATGAATGATTGTATATTTTTAGTTTATGGGCTTTTCTTTTCTGTTTGAACGTTAACTAAGGTTACATAACATTTTTTCCAGGATGTTAGTGAATGACTACATGAAAATGTTCTACTACAAAGTCATAACAAAAGACCATTTATTTAACAATTATCTAACCAAGTCCAATTCATTCAAAGCAAAAAGAAATGAAAATTAATTTAATGGAATCTTAAACTTTGATCTTGCGAAGGAAACCCTTTCATATTAGAGGTATGCTTTTACTGAAATTTAAGGTGAAAAGAAAATATAGAAAATTCCAAGCGCAAGTTTCAAAGTGTCAGATTGATGGAAACGATATTGCTTCTCGCTATTTACGGACATTTTATTGGCACGGACACAAATACAAGGAGAATGGGATAAGCAACATTCAATTTATCAACGTCAGAAGTTCGTGATACACCCTGAATGTTTAGGACAAGTTTTTGTCCCGACTGATGCTGGAGTGAAACTACCAAGTTGACCCCAAACGAATCATATTTAACTGAATCACTAAATAACTATGTCCGTGATGTTTTCGGTATGTTTGTATCAAACTAAATTATAACTTTGTAAATATATTTTGTTTATTTAAAACAAACTGCATTTAAATATATTTGTAATACAATTATTTCAATTAAAATAAAGACATTTTCCTGTAATTGTATTATAAATAAAAAAATAAATTAAGCGCAAGTTGGTCCTCTTCTTCTTTGCAATAATTACATTTGCTTAAATTAAATCATTAATTTCTAAACGATATATTAAATAAACAGTTCAATTAGTTTGAAAAGTTTCAATTTGCAAAATAATATATAAAGTCCACCTTTACTAAAATTTGACTATAAATGTATTTGTGCTTTTCTGACTAAAGTAATAATACATATTATTACCGTCAATTTAATTTAATTTCGTTTTTAACTATTAGAGTAACAAAACTTAAAACATAATTTGTATAATTTATTTCCTAAGTAAGTTGAAGAGAGGGCAAATAAAAATAATTATTATTAACATTATCATAGTGTTGGATAAATTAATTTTTTTATTTATCTTTAACGATCTGAAGAATACTTAACATATATATATAAAAAGTGCTACTTTCCCCTTTAAAATAAGAACAATTTATTTAAATATGCAAATAGCCTTCTGTTTTCTTATTTTTTTCTATTTTTCTTCTATCTATCTTAACAAAACCAAAAAACAAATTTTGTAATAATATTTTTGTAGATCATTTCAACGACTTTATATCCTACTGGCTGTCCAATCCGGCTTTACACGGATAGACAAATCAAAGTTAAATGTATATTATCAAAATATATATATCAATAAATATATTACACTATGTACTTCTTATTGGGATTTTTAGTAACTTTGACAATCCGAACCCCTTCTAAAATTTCGAATTTGTTGAAAACCTTTCTTAGCGATTACCTAGGGCCACATTAATTCTACTACAAGCATCTATTATTAACAATAAAAGCCCATTTAACCATAAATTATAAAACTATTAAATACAAAAAGTAACAAACTGGCCTGCTAAAACTATAAACAATCAAACAATAATAAAAATAAAATAAAAAACTAACAGGCCTAATGAAATAAATAAAAAACAAAAAAAAATTCAATACAGTACTTAACAAAATAAAATAACATAACCTGAAAATCCAATATTAAAAAATACAGATAAACAAAATATAAATAATATAGGCCTAAGGTTTCAAAAATATAAATAACTGCAAGTTAAAAAATATAATTAAATTTGAAAATATTTAGAATAATAAATACTATCTATTGCTAAAGGTTGCTATCCAGTCCTAAGTAAAGAACAGTTAATAAAATTGGGCCTATTTCAAAAAATTACAGGGAATATAATATGCTTTATCCAAAAATTAAATTTTATTATAACAAATTGTAGAGAATAAATCAAAGAATTGAACTGTATACTTGAAAATTCTTATTTTATAAACTTACTAGTGGACCCGGCAATGCTTCGCTATTGCTTAATTTGAAACTTTGAAAGCCTGTAATTCGTATCCCGTGTAATTCAACATCCTGTAATCGTATCCCGTGTAATTCAACATAGGCCTAATGATTGTTACACATAATTAATAAAACAACAGATTTGAATAAAAAGTTTAATACAATTATAGGTTAGGCCTTTAAAACCTATGAAATATAATAATTCAAACATCTAATATTACAAATTAACATTATATTATTGTTACACATTATAAATAAAACAGCTTATTTGGACCAAAGGTTTAACACAATTTTATTTTAGGCCTATTATTATAAAATCAACACACTTTTTTTGAAAGAGTTTGGAATTATCACCATAGTAACAAGAATAACACATTAATAAATACAAATCAGCTGTTTCATCTTTTATATGGCTGCTTATGGGAGGGATAAATTTTCGCATTTTCTACCCTTTAAATTCAAAATTTTGCAAAATCCTTTCTTAGTACGCCTCTACATTATTGGACGGATGTACCTTCCAAATTTCAAGTCTCTAGCTTTAATAGAATCGGCTCTGCGTTGATCATCAGTCAGGACATTGCATTTTATATAAGAGACATTTAGTTCTTGTAGTAGACTTAATGTGGCTCCTCCCATTCCCCCACTAGGTCAGTCTTGGATTTAACAGTATGGGGATTAGTGGGGGGAGGGCAGGTATATATAGCTGTGTAATATTGTCTGTATACTTCAGTAGTGTTAAAATCCTCTGAGGATGATGACCATGTCATCGAAATGTACATAAGGGTAACGTATTAAACATAACTTACAATTTAGTTGTTTAGTTATTGTTTTTGTTCCTTGTTTTGTGATTTGGTGTTTTCATTCAAATCAGTGTAAGTTGTATATCAAGCCTATAATTAGATGTGACAGTATGATTTCTTGTATCCAATATTTGCACTACACTAGATTTAGTACAAACCCTCTCCTACATGGTATAACACATGTGCTTCACCATGAATATAATTAATAGTAACAACACTATAAAGTAATTATTACATGGAGCGCATTCCAGTAATTACAGGTTTGCATTAACGATCCCTGTAATGCAACATGTTAATGTGTATACTAAACGTGGCTTAATGCAACTTAGTTATAACGGTCAGACTCGTGTAATTTTTATACAAAACAAGATATAAATACGCTTATAAATATTAATATGAAACACATGCTAACCTGTAAAACATATAGCATTTTTGTCAAATACAAAATTCCTTAAAACAAAGTTTTAGAATCATGGTTTGTTTTGGTGAAATTTTATTTATTAACGTGCTGAAATAAAGTAGAAGTTTCATTTCAATATTTAATAGTCTATTTATAAGGAAAATAAACATCAAAGTAATAAGAGTAAAATTATACTAGATTAAAATTGTACAAAGTGTAATTTAAATACAAACATATCCTGTAGGACAATCAACGTATTTATTAACACATATTATATGTTATGAAAAGGTAAATATTTGCAGGAGCAATCGTTATTACAATGTATAATTTAATGATATACTTTTTGAATCTTGAAAGTAAAAATATCCTATATTTCAATAATTGAAAAGTTCATAAGTGAAAAGTTATGGCTCTGTCAGACAGAAAAATAAATAATGTTCTTTAACAATTCATTAATTTATATTAAATTTGTTCTTAACTAAGAATTTGAACTCTAAGAAACTTTAATAACAGTAACTTAAACTTTCTGAAACTAAAGTTTATCTTTAAAGTTAAGAGTTTTAAAAAGGAAAGTTCTCATTCGTATTTAAAAACTATTTAAATTTGTATATTCTGTCTTAACTACCGTTACTTTACCTCCATGCAGTACACATTAGGTTTTTACTCAATTCATCTAAGAAAAATGTTCCATGTTTTTTTAAACAAATAAATGAAAAATACTCCCACGTTTTAGCAAGTCAAACTGTTAATGGTTCTGAAATAACATTTTGTGTATCGGATAAACAAGTAGCAACGAGCATAAAAGATAAATTGTTAGCTCACGATGCGTAAATAACCAAAACTGATCAAGGCAATTCTGTAGTGGTTATCGACAGAACTGATTACAATAACAAAGTCTATGATTTCTTCAAAGCAAACAGCATAGTCAAACTAAATTACCCAACTCCTAAATATATTAAGTCAATAAATGAAGCCCTTAATCGCAGTATCAATCTCTTATCAGTTAATTTGCATTCGAGGATTACAAATGATTAACAGGCACGCCCAGCGTTTTAAAGAGCTTCCTAAAATATACAACAACGGTAGGCCTATACCAATACGACCGCTTGTGAACTTAACTTCAGCAGAATATGTAAAGAGTTGGATAGAATTATCAGGAAACATTTTGTTTTTGTCAACGACCATCGCTTAATACATAATCTGGACCTTATTGATAGAATTCGAAATGTAATATTGAACATGAAACATAAACTTGTGTCATTTGACATTGTGAATCTTAACACGAACATCCCCATCCCAGACACAATAGAAATCGTACACAAAATTTAATAAAATATTCAACCCTAGCAATAGGGGAGCTTATCTCCCTTCTCAAAGTAGTTCTCCATCAAAATTAGTTTTACTTTAATAACGAATATTTTACTCAAAATGACGGACTCGCTATGGGCTCCCCGTTATCCAGTATATTATCAAAGATAATTTAAAATTACATTAACACGAATACCTCCTTGCACCTTCAAACCAACACAAAGACAAAATAATATTTTATCACATATATGTCGATGATACGGTAGTAACAGGGAATGTCAACTTTTAAACAATTTCGTGAACAATATGTACCCTAACCTTCAATTCACTTTGGAAACGGAAACCAATGACAGCCTTAATGTCCTCGACTAACCGTCACTCAAATACATAACGGAATCTCTTTAAAGATTTACCGAAAACCGACAACAACAGACTTGCCGATACACAAAACATCCCATAGTCCACAAGAACAGAAAAGGACTTCTTAGAATAGCTCTATTCACCGACTCTCCTTCCCCATGTCACAATATTATTGAAACGGCATATTACAAACTATTAAATGCATATCCGTGATTAACGGGTATGACGTGGCCATGATAGGCAAAAAACATAAAATATAACGACAAAAATTAAGACCAGAAAATAAACAAAATACATTGCATGCCAACATAAGTATAACTTCAATAAAATATGACTTTTTCTTTTGAAATAGCATTGTCACAGTTAGTGCAATACTGCAATGTTGTAGTATCAGGGCTAGGTATCACTATGATGTACGTTTTGGTTATAAACAGATTGGTTCACGGAAACAAAAATTATAGAATTTGTATGAGATTGCATAGTAAAAACATTATACAATACTATATTATTGTAATTCAAGATCTGGTTTTCTAACAAGACGAAATGGTTTATAATGTTTGTAAACTAAATTATCAGCTAAAATAATAATAAAACATCTTTATTTTGAGGAAAAATTTAATTATCAGCTAAAATGGGGACCTTTAAACAAAATATTAAATAGGAATATCTAAACACGTTTATTACCTTACGTTAAATAAAAAAGTTTTAATTTCAAAGTGTGTCACTTTTTCTGCTTACAATAAGTATTGCACGTTGGAGGAAAATATAGCGAATATTGAATTATTTATAACCAACTTAATTGCCTACACAGTTTAAGAAAATGTATGAGAACGAAAAAAAATTGATGAGTTGGAAAGTTGAATGTATGGAAACAACCAATATTTCCTTAATGTAAATTTTTATCGTCTTATATAAACATCAAACAGCAAATACAATTCTGTAAAATTGAATGGAACAACCTATACCTTAAATAGGGCATGTAAAATATATACTTATGTAATTATATACTTATATATTGTTTATTATATGAATGCAATTTATTTATATTAATAATTCTTAGCGTCACAACAGTAATTTTTTTACCATCGCTCTACGGCCGTTTCTTCTATTCAGCCATTAACGAGTACTTTCTGAATAGCCATTAATGGTTGAATAGAAGAATTGGCCGTAGTGTGATAGTATACAGAAATATTGGCTATTGTAATGGCAAGTCTTAATAATATATTTAGTATTAATCAATAGTCAGAATGGAGATACAAAATATATATAAAATAATAGACCGAACGAAGCGAGGTATTCGTTTTAACTCGACCGTTAAGCGTTTCGTCTGTGTGTCTGTCTGTCTAGCTGCCTGACTGCCTATCTCGCGATTACGGCCAAACGCCTTGATCGATTTTCATGATTTTTTGAATGAAAGTTCCATTCCTAGCACGAGCAAAGTGTATATACGGTTTTTTCCATTTTTCATTTTTAACCCCTTAAATGATGTAGAACGTACCTCCCCGACATTTTATGTCCGGTGTCCCTAAAAACAGTGAAAAAACTAATAAATTGCAAAATAATTTTTCACTGGCTAAACCTTCTACTTACTTCCTTACTTGCACACTATTTTTAACCTAAGCTCAAAACCACATTTGTTATTTCAACGAGTGAGGTCTACTGTTCACAGAACTACTAGTGATAATTTTAATAATAATAATAATAATTTTGTTAAATACGTAAAAAATTACAAAATTTTCATACTCTTCAATTTTCAATAGGCAAATTTATATGTAGACCTACTTTATTTTTATAATTCTCGCATACAATTTGTGTATTGTAATATCATAGGTTTATTATATAGAGATTCAAGTAAAAAAACAATAATTTCTCTTCAAGATACATAAATATAAATAAAACATAATAATAAGTGGTACAATTATTTAAAGGACGTAATAATACTGGTTACATTATTATACCTCTTAAGCAATAATATTTAGGCCTGCTAAAGTTTCATCTTAGTTCGTAAAGCCTACTCATTTTGCAAATATATACGATATTTATCCTATGCATACTAAAATTAAAATGATACAAATTTAATTAGGTATTCACTATACAATAAAATTTATAAAGGCAAAAGGGGAATCGGGTAAATGTCTTCATATAAGCAAGGAAAATACAAAGTAAGTGATTCATCGTAATAATTATATTTCAAGATACCATTGTTCTTCTTTAAAAAAAAAATACATGATAACTGATATCTTAAATATTTGTTATATACATAAGACTTTATTTTGCATTATTATTCTTAACCCACACTGCAATGTATTTCGTCATATATTGTCGATTGAGACCGTAATATCAACCCAGTAAAACAATTTACAATCTTCAGACTAAATATACTTTTCAAAGACAATATGATGCCCTGAGATTTGCTATTTCTTAAAATTACAATGCCTTATATATTTGGTATTTTACAATGGATATTAAATTCTATGCGCCGATTTCATGACACGTGGAAAATAAAAATTGAAATAATAAACCTATTTAGTGATAGTTTACTGTAGTCTAATTTATTGAGTTTTTAAATCACATGCAATCAATTTATTTCCATGAAATCCAACCGTAATGAGATTTTTAAGTATAGAATTTGATATGGTTTTATATGAAAGACTACATTTATAACCATACAAAAACAAATCAGTAGTTAGTTGTATAAAGAGAAATTTGGGCCAATACATTAACATCTCAATACAGAAGGGTTAAAATGGCAACAAGTCCAACGTTATTGTTTCTAAAAAAGACACTGCATTTGCAGTTTCTATTGAATGTTATTCTTTACAAGTTTAACTATGATTAAGTTCCCCTTATATCACTGGCTATTAAGATAGTATTTTTTTTTTTTAAATGGGACGTTTGTTGCACACGAAGTTTACATGAAACAATACATTTTAAGTATGACTACTTACTCAACAACTAAATCATCCATTAGTTTAACACTTCCCTTGGAAGCAGAGACTCTAAAATTGGTATAATGATAGATATTCAGAAAAAAATAAAGGGAATATCTTATGCTGAAACTTACTTATTCATAGGCTTATAATATGGGGCCTGATTCTGGGAGGAAGTTTGTCATACGTATGTATGTTTAACATTATTATTTAAACAAAAATTCCTAACAAACATTATTGATTTTGTTCTTTGTTATGAAAATTCAACTTAATATTAATTATCTTAATCAATAAATCAGTGAGTATGAAATGATCTATTACCATAAACTTTCATCTAAACTACACATATTACTATACTTAATCTTAATAAATGGTACAATAACTTTAATAGGATGAAACATGTGTGTTTAAAAAAGAAGAAAAAAAAACTTTAGTTTGCCATGTTACCTTAGCCGCCCTCTTAATCTTTGTCTAACTAATCGTAATCCTGAACGTAAAATATTGTAGAAGCCATTTTATAAAATTTTCTTGTTTTTAAATTGGTTATTAATTTTTCTTAAGTCTGTTGACAATATTTAATTTGATAACTTTTAATTTTATGTTCATATATACGTTTATTTGTATTAATATGTAAAAAAGTAAATGCTGGTATAAGTGTTCGTAATGAGTTCTTTATAGTATAAGCAGTAACATACAGTTTTACTATAGTGAAGAATCTTGACGAGTATTAATGGATACGACCCTACCTTGAATAGTACACCCCAGTATAACTTCACTTATGAACATTGTTTATAATACACTATTTGCAATATCACTTAAACTTAAAAACTCTACTAGGAACACTTCGTTCTATACTGCACTCGTAAAGGATTCTAAGACAAACTAATGGTAGCTTTTTATAAACTCTGTACATTGACATGATGAGTAATATAGTTTCAGACTTTGAGGGTGGTTTTGGTGGATGTTCTTAGCCCAAGCTTAGTCATAGGGGTTTCAATTCCATGTCCTGTTTGTTTTGAAGAAATCAGATGAGTTTTAAGTAAGTCACTGACCTGTGCTACTCATTATAAATGATAGGCATAATTTATCGAACTTTAGTGTACGAAGTAAGCAGATGTGGCAGATTTACACACTGAGTCTTCATTACACAACTTAAACTGAATAGTTCAGTTAATAGTTTGAATAAACTGTTTTAATCATTGACAATAAATACATTGTATATTTTAACCAAATTTGAGAAAGTACTAGTGTTACATCTTTTTTGGAATGTACGCATAATTATATTTACACGTTAGAATAATACAAGTTCTGATTCTTGAATCTTCAGATGTGGATTGTTTCATATCAAACAAAAGGTACTCGTGAGGTTTCTTAGTAGCACCAATGTAAGCTTCTTGTATAAATTTAGGGTTTTTAGGGTACACTTGTTGGGAAAGATGTTTTATTTGGCTTTTATCACGTAGATTTTTGAAATAAACTATATAATAGGCGTTAAAAGATATATCTATTTGTCGTTTCCCTTGACGAAACAAATTTTGAGTAATAAAAAACACGCTGACGTTTATGTGGTAACACCCTTTCATAAATATATCGACAACACTACTATTCGATTCACGCTTTAAATCATCTATTATTATTAGAATAGGCGTCGTCAGGTCCACGGAGTTTATGTCAAGTAAACCTTCTTGAAATATTTTTCGTGTGTTAATAATATTATAAGATGGCTGCCACTACACATAGTGCAAATGTATATTTTTAAACTCGACATTACATAACAAGGTCCTATATTTTAGAAAATGAATTACCAATTGCGATTTCCCGCAACCTGAGGACCAGCTACATTTGAGCTACACATGCGGACTGCAGATTATACAATGGTTCCATTATTATTAATGTATTTCGATAACCTTCTATACATTTTATAATGTCGAAATTCGTCTTTGTGACTCCGGTTGAACTTTAAGTAGACCTCAAATCTTTATTTACTATAGAAATAATAAAATGCATCATTCCGAGTGGAATTTTCAGGAATGGTTTAAAGTCACGCTCAAATTTAAAAATTACGTCATTCCCAATATTAATGCTACACTTTGACCGTTAGAAATTGCTCTGAAAGACTGCAACTCTTTATTTGAACGCAAATGCATTAATTTGTATCATTGTTTACTTATCATATCTTTGTTGACATACTAAAACTTCTGCTTAGTTCATTTCTTTGTTGACACACCTTATCTTTGCTGATATATTTTCTCCAGACTCGTATCTTTGTTGATATTAGGACCAAAAACTAAGACTATTCCTTATCAGTGATCTTTGGCCCGGCGCACTGAAGTTCGATTTAAGCTACCGCTATACTTATACGATCAGAGCAGAGCAGAGCCGACCCGGTCCGTCGCGGAATTCCGATGTAGTGGCTAAATCTATCAGAACCGCACCGTTCCGACATGTGTCGGAAGGATGCGCGCGCATTCCACCTCACCATCAGTTAGTCTGGATTTGCTGTTACTGTAACAACCACCGTGAATTGCAAAATCATCAAGAAAGAACAGTGTTCTTCGTCTAGCTCGGACACCGACGAAGAATTTTTGATTATTGTGTTGGATGAGGAAAGAAAACAAAGAAAAATAGGGACACATCCTATCAATCAAAAGCGACAAGTAAATTGAAAAAATATTGTTAAACTTAAATTTTACATAGGTTAATAATTTCGAGAAGCATTATAATGAACAAGTTGTAGTTGTTTTTGTCGGTTGAAACAACGTAATTAAAAACAAAGAATAAAACGAAACATGCGTCTGTTGTGATTAGTCCGGTATTACGTATGTCAATTAAGTATTAAAAATTGCATAATAAAAACCTGGGTTAAAATTACTGTTTCTTGCGGATGATATTTATAAAGACTTAGAAATATGGAGTTTTAGGTTCTACTCCATTATCAAAGAGTCAATATTGTTTTGTAGCTTGTATCAACTAGCTTGGTAATTTTTTATCAGCTTCAAGTAATCTGCATATAAAAATATATTACTGCGTTTAATGCTTTGTTATATCTAATTTATTTAAACTATGGCATATATACAAAGTCTGATAATATTATTTTACTGTATCACTGTTATTTTTTGTGTGATTTTTTTTAAATTTGAGTCATTTAATTATAAATAAAGATACCTTTTCCACAAAACCAGTTTCTTAAAATGTATTTTTTTAAAGATATACATACTGATAGGCAGATAAGTTAGCGTAGGCTGGTTAGCTTGTGCACTACATTTAGAAAGATCAGGGTACACTTTGTACATTTGTGTTTCATAAGTATTAAAATAGGCTTTTTGTATTATAGTTTTAAATTGTAATGTAGTAAAAAATCTTTTTATACAAAAATTATTTTATTTTAAAGAATTAACTATTTTTTTTAAATGTCACTGCCTTTGATATAAATTTACCATGTTATATGAATATTTACTTGATTTTCCAGTCATTTGGAGAATTTCATCAACTTTTTTCATCACGAATTTTCCCGATTGTTGACGAAAGAGACCGATCGTTCTTTCTGATCGGAAGCGATCAGGTTGGTGGCTATATCTATCAGATCCGCTCAGAGCGGAGCCGACTCGTTCCGGTATGCTCTCAGAGCATGGAAAAAATTCGTCTCTGCGCGGATCGGCTCTGTTCTTATAGACTTAGCCACCCACTACTTAATACACAGAAAGAATACCTCCGAAAAAATTCGGCTCCTTTCTGATCTGATCTGATCGTGCAAGTATAGAAGTAGCTTTCAGGTAGTGTGGATGCTCAAGTACAATAATAATATTTAATGTCCAATAGTCAACAATATTCGAGAAAAAAAACATGGACTTGAGTAAAACAAATTCATACTAAAAACACAACATACAACGTTTTGAAGTTCCATTGGGAGTTTTAAAAACATGTTAAACATTTCTAAAACCGGATGAAGTGCATAGGAAGCGCGACGCTGTAGTCGTCCGTGAAAAATTTAAAAATTAAACTTTGTAATAGAAAACGATATAATAAATGCTTTTA
>JAGFPH010008926.1:15563-51152 GCA_018207615.1 Philaenus spumarius
CTTGTGCCACGCCCCTTGCAGTTTGTATAAATACGGGGCATGGAGCTTTGCTAGTTTAGTTGTAGTTTGGCTTTTGTAGCTTTATCACTGAGGATGGCGACTTTGTCGTTGAAACGCGTTTGATTATTTAAACGTATTTGTTGTGAGATTTTGTGTTATTGTTTTATTTCATTTAGTCATAGTATGTTTAAATGTTTTCAAAATTTAACAGTAGAATGTAAAACAACGTCTTTGTCTGCAAAAATATTAGGCTAGAGTAAAGTTACGCCAAAACAAATAAGCCCTTCCTGTTACCTGGGCTCAGGTACCTGTGGAAAGATATTCTTCCACAGAATAGAACACATTTTCTAGGAGGTAGCACCTGAGTGAACTCTTGAAACTATGGGTAGAACCCTTGCTTATACCATAATCAAAGATAGAAACTAAGTTTTTAATATTTTAATACTGGTGTATTAAACAACTTTATACCAGAGTAATTAATTCCGCGCTCAAACAATTTTAGTCTATGGACAGGATATTGAAAAAGGTTTTGACGGATAGGGTATTTGTGGTAGTGCTGATTAATTTCAAGTAAATTATCATTGCTCTTAAAGAAAATTAAAGTTTCATAAATATAAAGTAAAGTGCAAGGGTAAGTTAAAATATTATGTTTTTTTGAAAAAAGTTGTACAAGATAGATTATAATTTAGATGGAACATTGAGCTTAAAATTCTTTTTTGTAAACGGAATATTTTAATTGATTTAACAGAGTTCCACCAGAATGCCACTCCACGTCAAAGACGAGAACTGAAATAGGCAAAATAAATGGCTTTTATTACTTTTAAACTAGTCACAAGGAAATAATTTTGATAGCAAAGCAAACTGACTCCAGTGACTCGGCTAAATCTGAAATGTGACTTTTCTCATTTAAATTTGAGTCTAGGTTAAAATCAAGAAATCTATCATTATTTGAGCTTTGGGTTACTTCCTTACCTTTCATAATGTATAATTTAGGATTTGACTGTAAACTAAAATAAATTAATTTTGTTTTTGTCAAATTCAGTTTTAAGTTACTTATACAGAACCAATCTTCCGCCGTAGACATGGCTAATGCTTCTGTATCAGCCAAATCTGTATAATTTTTGCCAACTACAGTTAAAGTACTATCTTCAGCAAATAATACTTCTTTTGCGGGTCCAACATTTTGAGGCAAATCATGTACATCAATTAGGAAAAGCAATGGTCCCAATATGGACTGCAAAATGACTGACCTTCACACCATAAAGATCGTACCACTGCCAAATGCATATAAACCAGAATTCAAAATATGAAAGACAACTTAAACCAAGACTGGAACATATCCATACCAACATATATAATTCAGAACCTAGTACATGAAGAAACATTTCAACACATTTACCTACAAAACAATTGGTCTGATATCATAGAAAACAAGAGGATTGTGTTTTACATTATAATAATATGGGCAAGTATACTAACAACATTAATACTCGATAATACAATAGTATTTGCACCAACATTTGAAAATAAAATAATTAATCTAGAGCAGTTTTAAACTAATTAAACAAGGCAAATTTAAAATTAAACACAAAAGAATGTAAATTGTTCTATTACTAAACAGAAATATTAGGACACAAGGGCTCAACTGAAGGAATAGAACCTTCAAATATACAACCAATATTAAGCTTCACTCAACGTAATATAAGGGCTTTTCAGATAATAATTGTAATAAAGCCTTTGAACAGATAAAAACAATTTTAACTAATCCACCATTATTATCCCACTTTAAGGAAACAAGAAACACAATAGTATATATATATACAGATGCATAAAACATAGAAATAGGAGCACTGTACTAACACAAGTAGACCCAAATAATAACCAAGAATTTCCCATAGCTTACCTATCTAGAAAATTAAAACCACATGAGACAATGTATTCAACAGTAGAAAATGAAATGCTATGATTTGTACATGCCATATAATACCGGAGAGAATATTTATTAGGAAGAAAAATCACATGTTTCACTGACAACTCTGCACTACAATATTTCCAAACTTTTAAAAATCCGTCACATAGATTATGACGGCTGGCAACCAAACTTGTAGATAACGACTTACATAAAATACAAAAAAGGGAAAACAATGGGTTTACCAGATTTCTTATCAAGGCAAGAAGCAGGAGAAGAAATCTCTAAAAACTTTGAAGATATATTTCTAATAAACTCTGACACACAAAACTTAGAATTGAAAGATCCCTATTTGAAACAAATTAAGCTTGCACTTTTGAACGTGGATAGGCGTAAAAAAAAAAAGAAAAATTATAGAGCATCCAGAGATTATATCACAGAAGACCAAATTATGTATTACAAGCATACATAAGCATACATGGGGAAGAAACAACCAAACTTTTAGCAGTATCAAACGAACTCAAACAGGAAATTTTAAGACAAGCACATGACAGTCATTTAATGGGTGGACATTTCTCATACTTCAAAACAATAACAAAGATAAGAGATAGATACAACTGGCCAAATTTAAATAAAGACGTACAAGATTACACCAAATCATGCGAAACCTGCCAAAAACGAAACATACCCACCAAACTACCATATGGACTATTAAAAACAATTCAAGCAACACACAAGCACCTGGACAGGTTAATAATAGATTTCATAGGGCTAATTATTGCATCCTATGTTTAAAAATAAATTTGAACGTGCACTGACGCAACAACAAAATAAGCCTGGGCTTTTAAGTGAAAAACAGCTGACGCAAAAACAGTCGCCGAAAATTTTATGAAAATCATGTTAAAACATGGTAAAAAGCTAATATTACAATCTGACAGGGGTACACACTTTAAGAACGAAATAATAAAAAAATTAACCACTACACTGGGCATTTTTAAATAAATTACCGACAGTGTTTTGGTAAAGAATACCATGTGAAATAAAAGTGAATTTATTTCTTAGGTTACACTGGAAAATAAAGTAAATCAAGTTCTCAACAGAATTTATTGTGCAGAGTGCATTGTATACAATTATTTGCAGTGACGTGATGTTCATCTCTGCTCATTAGGGACTACCTACACAAATACAATATTAAATATTAACAAAAACCATGTAAAGACACAATAAAATACTGTAATACTTTTGTTAAATATTTTATTATGTTTTCTGTATTCGTAAGTAGTATTAAATACGAAAATTTAAGGTTTATTTTATAATTTTGTTTCTTATTTAATTTAACATAATAATTTCGTCTACATTCACTGCAAAAACTTTAACATTTAAAGGTTAGGAATACTGCTAGGCACGTCAGTGTGACCTTACTGTCAGGGTTCTATACCAGGCTCTGTTATAGAGCCCTGCCTTTTACTGTACTGTGCGAAACGTTAAAAGACGTTGTTAAATCAGCTGCCACTAAGAACAGCCTTACATGCATTAATTCTATTCTGCGTTCCTTATATTTATTTCACTTGCCAGCGTGGGTCGTCACGGAAACTAATCTATTTAGAAATAATTTAGTTTAACAGAAGAATAAAGGTTTAGTCTCAATCAGAAAGCGTATTACATTATCAATGCTGAGGCGATCTACCGCAGTTGACCAGTTTAGTTCGTGATGAACAGTTACACAAAGTTCATGGCGGACTAAACAGATGAAGCTGATTTGCTGTAAACACACGTGGCATAACTTCAATATGTCTTTGTTTACGAGCTTACAACATTTTGAAATCATTCAGAAGTGTTTAAAAAAAAACATTGTGTACAAAAAAGGAACAATTAATTGACCTAGAGTGAGTTTGAGATTTGTATACGATAAAAGCCATCCAGACTACAAAGGTGTGCATCGGCGTGAATCCTGGCACTTGGCGAAAGGAAGTAAGTGGAGAAATTGTGAGCAGGCTGGAGGAAAGCCTGGAAAGTAAGGAAGTAGCACTGGCGGCATTTCTAGATATAGAGGGTGCCTTCAGTAACACTTCACACCAGTCGATGTTGAGGTCGTTAGAGGGGGTGGGGTGAACAAAACTGTTGTAGAATGGGTTGATGTAATGTTAAGCAGCAGAAAAATTCAGGCATCCCTGTATCCCTGGTCAGGGCTAGGCGAGGATGTGCTCAGGGTGGTGTTCTTTCCCCCCCGCTATGGAACCTTGTAGTGGACTGAATTGCGGAGGCTGAATGCACAAGGACTTTACACTCAGGGTCATGCCGATGTCGTCGTCATTGTGGTAAGAGGCAGAGATCTGAAGATTGTCAGTTAACTCATGCAGACTGCCTTTACTCTAATTGAAAGATGGTGTCAGGAGGAACAGCTAGCTGTAAATCCTGGAAAAAATACTCTTATTCCCTTTACAAGAAAAAGGAAATTGGGGGTTAAACAGCTGCCTAAGCTCTTTGGACAGGAGGGAGCATTTGGGGATCAGGGTATCTTGCTGTATAGAAGACTTACCTGGAATCCGCAGATGGAGAGGTTGATAACTAGGGCCAAGAATCTTATGTTTGCATGTAAGAGGGTTGTAGGTAAAACATGGGGCCTAAAACCAAAGATGGTTATTTGGATTTATATCATGATCATTAGACCACTAGTCGCCTATGCGGCGGTAGTATTGTGGCCTAAAACAGTTTAGAGTGTTGTTGGTGGAAGGCTGGATAGTGTCCAAAGGACGGTTTGCCTGGCTGTCACAGGTGCTATGGGGGGGACTCTGACGGATGCTTTGAATGCCCTAATGGATCTCCCTCCTCTTCGAGTGTTTATACAGGGACAGGCCAGGATAGAGGCGTACAGACACAGCAGGTAGGCTGCTGGAGAACAAAATGGCCTGCTGTAGGCCACTGCAAAATAAATAAGGTGGTCTCTAAGGAAGTTATAAACATGCCGTCAGACCACATGATTCCAAAACTCTCTATTGAGAAACACTTCAAGACAAAAACCTTCTCTAGGGAAGAATGGGAGTCTGGAAGGAGTTTATACGACGAGCAGGATATAGTCTGGTTTACAGATGGCTCGAAGACGGGAGCAGGAACAGGGGGTGGAGTCAATGGGGTTCAACCTGAGGGCTCCACTGTCCTGTATCTAGGCAAACATGCTACTGTTTTTCAGGCGGAAGTTTGTGCGATCTCGGAGTGCATAGAAGAGAATCTTAGAATGGGATACAAAGGTAAGAACATCCTGATTTTCTCTGATGGCGAAGCTGCGATTAAAGCGCTAAATTCATATAGAGTAAAATCTAAAGTGATGTGGCACTGCCTCTCTGCCTTGATGAAGCTTAGCCAAGGGAAAGAGGTTTCTGTGTGCAGGGTCCCTGGGCATTCAGGTATTGGTGGTAATGAGAGAGCAGATGAGCTAGCCAGTAAATTGAGTATCATCTTGTGGGCCCTGAGACTGTGCTTGGGATTTCTTATGGGCATGCCAGAGCATCGGTTGAGATGTGGATGCAGGAGGGCAAAGACAAAGCCTGGAGGGTTTCAGGAACAAGCGGATTTGCAAGGAAATGCAGATTGGCTGAAGAATCAGCGGAACACATCCTTCTGGAATGTGAGGCCCTAGGTAGAGCCAGAACTTTTACCCTAGGCCCCCCAGGGCAGGAATGGGAAACCATCCTAGGAAACCCAATAGCTAGAATCTGTGCCTTTATGAGGAAGACAGGTATAACTGGGTGGGAATAACTAGGAAATTTAAGGGGGCAAAAGATCAATTTGGTAGACGCCGGCAGGGTTGTTTTAGAACCTTGCAACCCATAAAATAAAAAATAAAAAAGTGGAGCAAAAAACATTTTTTCCGCACCGTTTTCTAATGTGACTCTTCATTCAAACAAATTAGTGGATGTTTTCCTCATCCTTGAACAGAGAAGTCGTATACCGGATACTCAGTCAGTGCTGAGTCTTACTTGTATAAAATTGGAACTGGTTTATCTACATGCCGGGAGTACTGATGTTTTTTAGTCAGGTTAGTAGAGGTTTGCTCAAGTGCCACATTACGCGCGGGTAACTGTAGTGAATGAAGGAGAGGGGATGGGAATAAACCCTATCAAAGAAGGAAGTTACATACAATTACATTTAGTTAATATTTTAATACATAATTTAAATTACTATACCACTTAAATTAAGCTGTCGAGGGTATTTTAAATTCTTAAATGGGACGCTATTATACTATTTTTTTTCCCAAATTGTATATACATTGCATGCAACGATAACGAACGCAATGATCCCTCTTTTATCAAAACCAGTTTAGTACTTTATTTTGTAGCCACGTCAACGTTCAGGAAATAGAAAATGAAGAGTATTGAAACTCCACTTGTTTAAGTCTAGGGTCATATATTGTTTTTTCATTTATAATTATAGGAATTCTGGAAGCCTAATACCTGGCGGGCCGACTCGATCTAGGAGTATTGTTGAAGGAGTGGATCTATGTGGCAGGAGGATTTGTTGGAGAGAAAACCATAAAAGGGAATTTAATTATATTCTTGGCCTCATCTATCGCTTTACCAGAACAAGATGTTGGTTAAAATTACACTAAAATAAGTTCAAAATAAAATTCATGTAACCTTTGTAAGTTTTTTTAATCTAAATTCAAACTTATACGTGAATATGCATACAATAATAGAAATAGCAAAATTATACTCACAATTTGTAAGTAGTTTATGGAAGACTATCTATAGGCGAAACTTCACAATCCTCGTTGTCCTTGCAACCTCGTATTTCTTCAACCATGTTCGTAGCATCTGTAATTACTTTTTTTGTACTGGTACTTATTTGTTCCATTAACTTATTAAATTTCTCTTCATATTCATCTTCAATAACGATCATCGTTTTGTTAATTTGATGTTCCATGGGCGGGGATATTATGTGTTCAGGGTTAATAGCTTTTATAATGGTTTCATTGCCTGTTTTTATTTCCAACTGCGTCAAAGTTGTTAGCGCTTGTTCGCTTTTACTCTCCAACTCTTTCAGTCTTTTCAGACAATCGGTAACCAACTCGCTATACTTGTCCGCACTTCGTTTAGCCAATACGGTGATTTTATTGGAGGCAAATTCAATAAATGTTTGCAATTTTTCGTTGTCTGCACTCAAAGGTTCTAATTTTTGTAATTGCTTATCAGCTGTTTCTAACACCAAAACAGCGCCACTATGGTTCAAATCGCTAACTGATTTTGCAGAAGTTTTAACTACCTCTGTTATCCGGCGATTGCTTGCCTCTGTTATTGTCAAAATCCAATGGAGTTCGTGCTTATATATATATTTCGCTGATTTGATATCATTTTCCTTAACAGAATTTCTAATTTTTTCTATACATTTATCTGCATAATCTTTCTCTTCATGAATATACAATTTCGTTAATTCTGTTACAGTTTCACCAGCTTCTTGTAACGATTTCCTCAAACCATCAACAGTTTTGTTTACTAAGTTCAGAATTAGTACAGCACTTGATATTGTCACATTTTGAGCTCTCAATGCTCTTTGTGTTAAATTCTCGTATTTATTGGAGTTTTTTAGAATGTTCTTAATACTCTTATGGGTATTTCTGGCCAAATGATTTATTTCAGATTTCCTTTTTCGACCTAACTTGATAACTGTTTCCTTTTTGTCCGTGGCAACTTTATTTATATTGTCTAAAATTTGTCCAATACTAGTTGCCCAACTCGCGGAAAACTAGAATGAAAAACACATCAATTTATTAAAAGCAATGTTAAGTACTACTATTAGAAATGTTACACATTTATTGCCAAATAACTTTCACCATTTACCTGTAATGTAAAACCATACATTCACATTAATGTTAAAAGTATTGCAAGTTGGTATAAATGTAATCCCAATAGATGATAATCTCCTAAATACGCATTTATTATTGTAATAAAAATATAATTTATTTTGAAGAACAATAAGGCAATTACAAAAAAGAGTTTCAATTTCAATAAAAATACAATTATTTATAAGACAAATAGTAAAATGTGCATATAGATAAACAGAAATTATAGATTTTATTTGAATTATCAAAGTATTTTTAAATTTAACTCATTTTTTAGCTAAAAGCATTTATTATATCGTTTTCTATTACAAAGTTTAATTTTTAATTTTTTTACGGACGACTACAGAGTCGCGCTTCCTATGCACTTCATCCGGTTTTAGAAATGTTTAACATGTTTTTAAAACTCGCAATGCAACTTCAAAACGTTGTATGTTGTGTTTATTTGTATGAATTTGTTTACTCAAGTCCATGTTTTTAGTCTCGAATATTGTTGACTATTGGACATTAAATACTATTATTGTACTTGAGCATCCACACTACCTGAAAGCTACCTCTATACTTGCACGATCAGATCAGATCAGAAAGGAGCCGAATTTTTCCGGAGGTATTCTTTCTGTGTATTAAGTAGTGGGTGGCTAAATCTATAAGAACAGAGCCGATCCGCGCAGAGCCGAATTTTGTCCATGCTCTGAGAGCATACCGGAACGGGTCGGCTCGGCTCCGCTCTGAGCGGATCTGATAGATATAGCCACCCTCCTGATCGCTTCCGATCAGAAAGAACGATCGGTCTCTTTCGTCAACAATCGGGAAAATTCGTGATGAAAAAAGTTGATGAAACTCTCCAAATGACTGGAAAATCAAGTAAATATTCATATAACATGGTAAATTTATATCAAAGGCAGTGACATTTTAAAAAAATAGTTAATTCTTTAAAATAAAATAATTTTTGTATAAAAAGATTTTTTACTACATTACAATTTAAAACTAAAATACAAAAAGCCTATTTTAATACTTATGAAACACAAATGTACAAAGTGTACCCTGATCTTTCTAAATGTAGTGCAAAATCTAACCAGCCTACGCTAACTTATCTGCCTATCAGTATATATATCTTTAAAAAAATACATTTTAAGAAACTGGTTTTGTTGAAAAGGTATTTTTATTTATAATTAAATGACTCAAATTTAAAAACAATCAAACAAAAAATAACAGTGATACAGTAAAATAATATGTATCAGACTTTGTATATATGCCATAGTTTAAATACATTAGATATAACAAAGTATTAAACGCAGTAATATACTTTTATATGCAGATTACTTGAAGCTGATAAAAATTTACCAAGCTGGTTGATACAAGCTACAAAACAATATTTACTCTTTGATAATGGAGTAGAACCTAAAATTTCATATTTCTAAGTCTTTATAAATATCATCAGCAAGAAACAGTAATTTTAACCCTGGTTTTTATTATGCAATTGGTAATACTTAATTGACATATTATGTAATACCGGACTAATCACAACAGACGCAGGTTTCGTTTTATTCTTTGTTTTTAATTACGTTGTTTCAACCGACAAAAACAACTACAACTTGTTTATTATAATGCTTCTCAAAATTATTAACCTATGCAAAATTTAAGTTTAACAATATTTTTTCAATTTACTTGTCGCTTTTGATTGATAGGATGTGTCCCTATTTTTCTTAGTTTTCTTTCCTCATCCAACACAATCATCAAAAATTCTTCGTCGGTGTCCGAGCTAGACGAATAAAACTGTTATTTCATGATGATTTTGCAATTCACGGTAGTTGTTACAGTAACAGCAAATCCAGACTAACTGATGGTGAGGTGGAATGCGCGCGCATCCTTCCGACACATGTCGGAACGGTGCGGTTCTGATAGATTTAGAAACTACATCGGAATTCCGCGACGGACCGGGTAGGCTCTGCTCTGCTCTGGTCGTATAAGTATAGCGGTAGCTTAAATCGAACTTCAGTCCTCAGGGCCAAAGATCACTGATAAGGAATAGTCTTAGTTTTTGGTCCTAATATCAACAAAGATACGAGTCTGGAGAAAATATATCAGCAAAGATAAGGTGTGTCAACAAAGAAATGAACTAACCAGAAGTTTTAGTATGTCAAAAAAGATATGGTAAGCAAACAATGATACAAAATTAATGAATTTGCGTTCAAATAAAGAGTTGCAGTCTTTCAGAGCAATTTCTAACGGTCAAAGTGTAGCATTAATATTGGGAATGACGTCATTTTTAAATTAGAGCGTGACTTTAAACCATTCCTGAAAATTCCACTCGGAATGATACATTTTATTATTTCTATAGTAAATAAAGATTTGAGGTATGCTTAAAGTTCAACCGGAGTCACACAGACGAATTTCGAAATTATAAAATTTATAGAACGTTATCGAAATACATTAATAATAATGGAACCATTGTATAATCTGCAGTCCTCATGTGTAGCTCATAATATGTAGCTGGTCCTCAGGTTGCGGGAAATCGCAATTTGTAATTAATTTTCTATAATATAGGACTTTGTTATGTAATGTCGAGTTTAAAAATATACATTTGCACTATGTGTAGTGGCAGCCATCTTATAATATTAATAACTCTCGAAAAATATTTCAAGAAGGTTTACTTAACATAAACTCCGTGGACCTGACGACGCCAATTCTAATAATAATAGATGATTTAATGCGTGAATCGAATAGTAGTGTTGTCGATGTATTTACGAAAGGCTGTTACCACAAAAACATCAGCTTGTTTTTACTACTGAAAATTTGTTTCATCAAAGGAAACGACAAATAGATATATCTCTTAACGCCTATTATATAGTTTATTTGAAAAATCTACGTGATAAAAGCCAAATAAGACATCTTTCCCAACAAGTTTACCCTAAAAACCCTAAATTTATGCAAGACGCTTACATTGGTGCTACTAAGAAACCTCACGAGTAGAAACCTTTTGTTTGATATGACACAATCCACATCTGAAGATTCAAGAATCAGAACTTGTATTTTTCTAACGTGTAAATATAATTATGCGTACATGCCAAAAAAGATGTAACACTAGTACTTTCTCAAATTTTTTAAAATGATTGTCAATGATTAAAACAGTTTATTCAAGCTATTAACTGAAATATTCCGTTTAAG
Organism: Philaenus spumarius; assembly: GCA_018207615.1. Classification (NCBI taxonomy): domain Eukaryota; kingdom Metazoa; phylum Arthropoda; class Insecta; order Hemiptera; family Aphrophoridae; genus Philaenus; species Philaenus spumarius. Next base: position 26,474 of record JAGFPH010008926.1, read on the forward strand.
TTGTGTAATGAAGACTCAGTGTGTAAATCTGCCACATCTGCTTACTTCGTACACTAAAGTTCGATAAATTATAGCACAGGTCAGTGACTTACTTAAAACTCATCTGATTTCTTCAAAACAAACAGGACATCGAATTGAAACCCCTATGATTAAGCTTGGGCTAAGAACATCCACCAAAACAACCCTCAAAGTCCTAAACTATATTACTCATCATGTCAATGTACAGAGTTTATAAAAAGCTACCTTCAGTTAGTCTTAGGATCCTTTACGAATGCAGTATAGAACGAAGTGTTAATTGACCGAGCGTAAGCGAGGTCTCCGTTTTGACTCGACCGTTCGGCATTTCGTCTGTGTGTCTGTATGTCTGTGTGTCTGTCTCACGATTACGGCCAAACGCCTTGACCGATTTTGATGATTTTTTGCATGCATGTTCCTTATTCCTAGGTCGAGCCATGTATATATACGGGTTTTGTCCATTTTTCATTTTTAACCCCTTAAATTAAATAAAAATGGCGGCCAGACCGTTTCTCTCAGTGTAAGCTTTTTTCCAAAGTCAGTTTGTGGCTTAACCGTAAATCGAATTTAAAAACTAATAACATTTTGCCAGAAGCATATTAAATTTTAAACAAAATGTTATCCTTGATTTTTTCCGTATCTCTAACGGTAAGCTCACAAAATGGCCGTAAACTTCGAATTTGTTAAAAATCGTCCAAGTTTTTGTATTTCAACCATGTTTTTATACGTTTATTTTAAACCAATTCAAAAGAGTTCCGTACCTTTTTTGTAGATAAAGGTTCAAAGAATTCATATATGCCAGTAAAAAATTATTGAAATAAAATTAAGAAAGTTATTAGCTCAAGAAACAATCACGTTCAGTAACGGAAGGAAAATGTTTAACTTTAGGCCTACATAAAAAGCAGTAAAAAGTATCGTAATTTTGTTTTATAAATGTAAAAAGTTTCGTAATTTAGTTCTAAATATAATTGTATAAAAATATTTAACAATTTGAAATTTCTTATTTTCAAAACACCATTTTTTATGTTCCTACTACAAGACTGCTAACAAAACTAGGCCTGTTTTGAATAGTAATTTAGGAATATATAATTTGCCCAAAAATGACATATTATTATAAGAAAGTGTAGAGGATAAATCAAAGAATTGAACTGTATACCTGTAAATTATCATTGTAAATTTCATAAAAGTATTTGACTTTTCTTGAATTACAAAATGAGATGAAACAAATGAAACCTCGCGGCGATAAAGGACATACAAAAAATGACCGTAGGACACTGTGGGAAGTGTTGGTACATGGGTTGAGATCACTATCACGACGTTTTAACATCGTTTGTTTTCATTATTTCTAATATTGGAATATGATATGGAACTGTAAATACATTGTTAAGTTTTAGTTATTTAAGTATGTAAATATTTAATTCCATGTTTTCTCTCAATAACGCGATATTGTTAGCTATCTTACGCATTATTAACCTAAATAAAACACAAAAACACAATGCCCCCTAAAAGAAAACATTTAGCAGTTAAAGCTCAAGAAAAGAAATAAAAACGAGAACTATAAATCCCGGAATCGCGGGAATTGTAAATAATGTTTCGCTGGCTAAACCTTGTGCTTACTTCTTTACTGGAACACTATTTTTAACCTAAGCTCAAAACCACATTTGTTATTTCAACGAGCGGGGTCTACTGTTCACAGAACTACTAGTAGTAGAGTTTAAGTGATATTGCAAATAGTGTATTATAAACAACGTTCATAAGTGTAGTGTTATACTGGGGTGTACTGTTCAAGGTAAGGTAGTATCCATTAATTAATACTCTTCAAGAGTCTTCACTAGTAAAACTGTATGTTCTTGCTTATACTCTAAAGAACTCATTATGAACACTTATACCAGCATTTACCTTTTTACATATTAATACAAATAAACGTATTTATGAACATAATATTAAAGGTTATCAAATTAATTATTGTCAACAGACTTAAGAAAAATTAATAACCAATTTAAAAACAAGAAAATTTTATAAAATGGCTTCTACAATAGTTTAAGTTCAGGATTACGATTAGTTAGACAAAGATTAAGCTAAGGTAACATGGCAAACTAAAGTTATTTTTCGTCTTTTTAAACACACATGTTTCATCCTATTAAAGTTATTGTACCATTTATTAAGATTAAGTATAGTAATATGTGTAGTTTAGATGAAAGTTTATGGCAATAGATCATTTCATACTCACTGATTTATGGATTAAGGTAATTAATATTAAGTTGAATTTTCATAAGAAAGAACAAAATCAACAAATTATTATTTAGGAATTTTTGTTTAAATAATAATGTTAAACATATTTACGTATGACAAACTTCCTCCCAGAATCAGGCCCCATATTAAGCCTATGAGTAAGTAAGTTTCAGCAATAAGATATTCCCTTTAATTTTATCTGAATATCTAACATTATACCAATTTTAGAGTCTCTGCTTTCAAGGGAAGTGTTAAAATAATGGATGATTTAGTCATTGCGTAAGTAGTCATACTTAAAATGTATTGTTTCATGTAAACTTCATGTGCAACAAACATCCCATTTAAAAAAAATGCATATCTTAATAGCCGGTGATAAAAGGGGAACTTAATCATAGTTAAACTTGTAAAGAATAACATTTAATAGAAACTGCAAATGCAGTGTTTTTTTTATAAACAATAACGTTGGACTTGTTGCGATTTTAACCCTTCGGTATTTGGTATTGCAACAATAAGTGTAAGTATTATTGGTATTGCAGTTAGTAGAATAACTATAATATCAACTTTGAAATGACTCAAAATTAAATAAAATTCAGTTAAAAAGATTCAAACCCAACACACAGTTTGTTATATTATGCTGAAAAATAGTACAACAAACCAGATAGCCAAAAAGATCCGATTATCATCTTAGTTTTTCCATGTAATTATTCAAAATGATAGCAATGTTGGTTCTATTTTTAAATAAATTAAACAAATTTTAATTGTAAAATCTAATTTTATGAACAGGTTACTAAATAAAATGTATTTCAATGAATTAGGTTTAATACATTTCCTATTGTTTTAAAATAGTTGTATCCAAGTCACACATAGAATATAACAAATTTTACCTTGTATCCGTCGTGTGACTTCGTTCAGCGTACGTTTATGACGCGTTTTGAAACACAAGTTTCATCATCAGATAATAAAAGTCACATTACATACAACACAAAAACACTCAACTCACAACACAACACCATCCCATCAACCATAAAACAGTAGCGTAAAATAGTTTCGTCCACCGTCTACTCACAGTACCGCTTGAAGTCGATGATTTCCACGAAGAGTTGAACACCATCAAACACATAGCCGTAGCCAATGGATACAAATGTCCAATGGTCGACAATTTGGTTAAAAAAATATACAAACAACAAGCGGACGGACAAAACCAAAAACAAATGTGTGTCCGCAGAGTACGGCAACATTCTCCCCAGAATTTTAAGCATAACTATTGCTTTCCGCACCAACAAAAATATACAGAAAATTCTCCACCGCAAAATGCTTAGACCGATGGAAGAAAAAACTGGGATATATATGATCAATTGCGATAATTGTGATATATTCTATATAGGTAAAACCGGGAGGCCTTTCTCAAAACAGTTTAAGGAACATCTACCAAAGAAAGACATAGACGAAAACAAATCAAATTACGCTAGCCATTTAATAGACACCAATAACCAATTCACCGATTTTAATACAAATTTTGAACCTATCCATTTTTGCGTGAAGGGTAGATACATGAATGCTATAGAAAAATATTAGATATATAAAGCCTTACACAACGACAAACAATTGCTTAACGACCAGTTACTGTTTCAGTCCAACATATTCTACGATTCGGCGATAAGAATATCGGACTCTATCAACTAAACATTGAATTCAGTCAGTAGTCGTTCGACCGTGACTCTAAGTAGACGTCTACCCGGATTACATGTCATAGTTGTGTGTTGTGTTGTGAGTTGAGTGTTTTTGTGCTGTAGGTAATGTAACTTTTATTATATGATGATGAAACTTATGTTTCGAAACGCGTCATAAACGTACTATGAACGAAAACACACGACTGATACAAGGTCAAATTTGTTATATTTCCTATGATTTAGGCTTAACAAATTTTGTTATTAGACAAGTCTAGTATCACTGATTATCTTTGTTCGATACAACAAATATAAGCCATACAACAGGAGGCGTGAATAAATAATCCATGTTTTTTTTTTTATTAGTTGTATTCAAAAACAGAGTGAATACAACTTTTAAACATCAGTTACACTTATAATCCTAAAAGAAACTTTACAACACTATAGTCGTACATGATTGATTGAATTGTTTTAGGAACAATAAATAAAAATACAAATGTAATTTTATTAAGTATCTTGTGAATTAAATTTGACTTCCTATGTTAACAAATTAAGTATTTATAAAAATGATTGAAATAATAAGAAACAAATTGAAACATTTTTATTTTTGATATTGGTTATATAGTTAGGTAAAATATCTACCGTTATGATAGCCTATTATATTAATTTAAATTCGTTTTATAAAAATTTGTTTCGTTATAATATTGTTTTAATTCAAATAATAAGCCTTATAAAACGTAACATTTTATCTACAAGGAACAAAATAATCGATTATTTAGTCCGAAAGTGTAATATTTATCATATATGTACATTAGCACTTGAACTGAATCTGAATACAAAAATATATTTACTTACGTCGGCCTGTATGAGTCCCAAGCAAAACACAAACAGACAAACTGCAATCTTCATGATTGAAATCTTTTAAAGATTGTTAATGCATTGGCCCAAATTTCTCTTTATACAACTAACTACTGATTTGTTTTTGTATGGTTATAAATCTAATCTTTCTTATAAAACCATATCAAATTCTATACTTAAAAATCTCACTACGGTTGGATTACATGGAAATAAATTGATTGCATGTGATTTAAAAACTCAATAAATTAGACTACAGTAAACTATCACTAAATAGGTTTATTATTTCAATTTTTCTTTTCCACGTGTCATGAAATCAGTGCATCTAATTTAATATCCATTGCAAAATACCAAATATATAAGGCATTGTAATTTTAAGAAATAGCAAGTCTCAGGGCATCATATTGTCTTTGAAAAGTACATTTAGTCTGAAGATTGTAAATTGTTTTACTGGGTCAATATTACGTTCTCAATCGACAATATATAACGACATACATTGCAGTGTGTGTTAAGAATTATGTAAAATAAAGTTTTATGTATATAACAAATATTTAAGATATCAGTTATCATGCATTTTTTTTTAAAGATGAGCAATGCTATCATGAAATATAATTATTACGATATATTATTACTAACTTTGTATTTTCCTTGCTTATATAAATATATTTACCCGATTCCTCTTTTGCCTTTATAAATTTAATTATTAAATTATTTTAATATTATTGTTTAAGACGGATAATAATGTAACCAGTATTATTACGTCCTTTAAATAATTGTACCATTTATTTTTTTTTTATATTTATGTATCTTGAAGAGAAATTATAGTTTTCTTACTTGAATCTCAATATAATAGACCTATGATATTACAATACACAAATTTTATGTGAGAATTATAAAAATAAAGTACATTATAAATTTGTCTATTGAAAATTGAAGATTATGAAACTGTTGTAATTTTTAACGTATTTAACAAAATTATTATTATTATTAACATTATTACTAGTAGTTCTGTGAACAGTAGACCTCGCTTGTTGAAATAACAAATGTGGTTTTGAGATTAGGTTAAAATAAAAACCCGTAAGCAGCACTGCCGCATTACTATAGCCGAATTTTCTTATCAGGGAATAACTAGCATTTTATAATGAGAGTTTACTATGAGTTTTGTTCCTTGTTCCAGAAACTGTTCCAAATATACCTTTGCACAGGATTATAGTAAATTTAATTGCCTTTCGAATGATATAGCTCATAAATTGCATTGGGGTATATTAGTGGGAGAAATTGCTTAATTACCTTACATTGATAATGAAAAAACATTTAACGGGATTTTCGTATCAATTTTGATCCTTGTTCTGGAAACTGTACCTGAATTATATTTGCACAGGATTGTACTAAATTTAATTATCTTTCGAACGATATAGTTCAAAAATTGCACATGGGCTGTTGAGTGGGAGAAATTGCGCAAAAACCTTACACAGATAATGAAAAATCATTTATCAGGAGATTCCTATCAATTTTGTTCCTTGTTCCGGGGACTGTACCTGAATTACTTTTGCACAGGATTTTAGTAAATTTAATAACCTTTCGAACGATAAAGCTAAAAAATTGCACATGAGCTTATGAGTGGGAGAAATTGCGCAAAAACCTGATATGAATAATGAAAAAAACATTTATCGGGAGATTCCTATCAATTTTGTTCCTTGTTCCGGGGTCTGTACCTCAATTACTTTTGCACAGGATTGTATTACATTTAATTACCTTTCGAAAGATATAGCTCAAAAATTGCACACGGGCTTATGAGTGGGAGAAATCGCGCAAAAACCTGACATTTATAATGAATAAAACATTTATCGGGAGCTTTCTATTAATTTTTTTCCTTGTTCCGGGGACTGTACCTGAAATATCTTAGCACAGAATTGTAGGAAATTTAATTACCTTTCGAACGATATAGCTAAAAAATTGCACATGAGCTTATGAGTGGGAGAAATTGCGCAAAAACCTGACATAGATAATGAAAAAATCATTTATCGCTAGTTTCCTATCAATTTTGTTTCTTGTTCCGGGGACTTTAACTGAATTACTTTTACACAGGATTGTAGTACATTTAATTACCTTTCAAACGATATAGCTAAAAAATTGCACACGGGCTTATGAGTGGGAGAAATCGCGCAAAAACCTGACATTTATAATGAAAAAATCATTTATCGGGAGCTTTCTATCAATTTTGTTCCTTGTTTCGGGGACTGTACCTGAAATAACTTTGCACAGGATTGTAGTAAATTTAATTACCTTTCGAACGATATATCTCAAAATCTGCACAAAGGCTCTTGGGTGGGAGTAATAATGTAATTTCCTCGCTCTAACTTTGCCATTTTGGTTTGAATCAAACAAGCCGCCATTTTGTGTAAAATCGAAAAATGAAAATATCAGTGTCTGGGACATCCTACAAGGACCCTTCCACTAAAATTTCATCTATTTTGAAGCATATTTACTACCATTTTATTAAGGTGGGAAAAATCCATATACTTATATACCCTTAAATCCCTACCCAAAAACGATCAATCGGTATAACTCCGCCATTTTGAATCCGATCGAAAAACAAAAAAAAATCTATCTGAAGAATCCTACTAGGACCCTTTTACCAAACAATCAGCAATTTTGAAGCATATTTACTACCACTTATCGATCCGGGAATAAAACAGATATATATATACCGTATATAAAGTAATTTTCAAATTGGGTCGAGTGTAATAGCTCTTATTTTCTTCAAAAATTCGGCTAAATAGTGTGCCAGTAAGGAAGTAAGAAGGTTTAGCCAGTGAAAAATTATTTAGGAATTGATTATTTTGTTCACTGTTTCTAGGGAAACCGGACATAAAATGTCGGGGAGGTACGTTCTACATCCCCATTTTTTTAATATGTTTTTTTGTGGTTTATTACGATTTTTTTGTCAGTTCGACTATAAAATAAATACTGTGTGGTGCAGCGAATAAACAAAATGAATAAGAGAATGTAATTGGTAAAGGACTAAAACTCAGTAAATCCGACGCAGTGCAGATCGGAATCCTTATCTCCCTTCCACTACTCACTCACAGTCACAGCGGCCACACTGACGTAGCACAGGAAAGAGCAAGACAGCAGGTAGCGCTCTCTCTCTCTCTCTCTCTCTCTGGCTCTCCATAAAACTATAAGGTTTTTTGAAGATATCTAAAGAATAAACGTATAAAAACATGGTAAAAATACAATAACTTGGACGATTTTTAACAAATTTGAAGTTTGCGGCCATTTTGTGAGCTTACCGTTAGAGATACGGGAAAACCCAAGAAAGCAATTTTGTAGAACATCACATTTTCTACTGTCAAAATATTATTAGTTTTTCAATTCGACCTGCGGTTAAGCCGCAAACTCACTTTGGAAAAAAAAATCTTACACTGAGAGAAACGGTGCGGCCACCATTTTTATTTTATTTAAGGCGTTAAAATTGAAAAAAGGAAAAAACCGTATACAGTATATACTTCGTTCGGCCTAGGAATAAGGAACATTCATGCACAAAATCATGACAATCGGTCAAGGCGTTTGGCCGTAATCGTGAGACAGGCAGACAGACAGACACACAGACGAAATGCCAAACAGTCGAGCTAAAACGGATACTTCGCTTCGCTAGGTCTATTATTATATTATATTTTATCCCCATTCTGACTATTGATTAATACTAATAATATATTATTAAGACTTACCATAACAATAGCCAATATTTCTTTATACTATCACACTACAGCCAATTCGGCTATTCAACCTTTAATGGCTATTCAACAAGTACTCGTTAATGGCTGATTAGAAAAAACGGCCGTAGAGCAATGGTACAAAAATTACTGTTGTGACGGTAAGACTTATTAATATAAATAAATTGCATTCATATAATAAATAATATATATATATTATATATAAGTATATATTTTACATGCCCTAGTTAAGGTACAGGTTGTTCCATTCAATTTTACAGAATTATATTTGCTGTTTAGATTTTTATAAAAGACGTTAGAAATTAACATTAAGGAAATATTGGTTGTTTCCATACATTCAACTTTCCAGCTCATACATTTGTTTTCGTTCTCATAAATTTGCTTAAATTCTGTAGGCAATTAAATGATTATAACTAATTCAATATTCGCTATATTTTCCTCTAACGTGCAATTATTGTAAGCAGATAAAAGTGGATACATTTTAAAATTTAAAGTTTTTTATTTAACGGAAGACAATAAACGTGTTTAGATATTTCTATTTAAAATATTGTTTAAAGGTTCCCATTTTAGCTGATACTAATTAATCTTTGCCTCAAAATAAAGATGTCTTATTATTATTGTAGCTGATCATTTAATTTACAAACATTATAATCCATTTACAAAACCATATCTTGAATTACAATAATATAGTATTGTATATTTTTTTACAATGCAATCTAATACAAATTGTATAATTTGTTTGCGTGAACCAATCTGTTTATAACCAAAAAGTACGTCATAGTGATACCTAGCCCTGATACTACAACATTGCAGTATTACACTACTTGTGACAATGTTATTTAAAAAAAAGTCATATTTTATTGAAGTTATACTTATTTTGGCATTCAATGTATTTTGTTTATTTTCTGGTCTTAATTTTTGTCGTTATATTTTATGTTTTTTGCCTATCATGTCCACGTCATACCCGTTAATCACGAATATGCATTTAATAGTTTGTAATATGCCGTTGCAATAATATTGCGACGTGGGGAAGGAGAGTCGGTGAACAGAGCTATTCTAAGAAGCCCTTTTCTGTTCTTGTGGACTATGAGATGTTGTGTGTATCAGCAGGTCTGTAGTTGTCGGTTTTCGGTAAATCTTGAAAGAGATTCCGTTATGTATTTGAGTGACGGTTAGTCGAGGAAATTAAGGCTGTCATTGGTTTCCGTTTCCAAAATGAATTGAAGGTTAGGGTACATATTGTTCCTGAAATTGTTTAAAAGTTGAAATTGCCTGTTACTACCGTATCATCGACATATATGTGATAAAATATTATTTTGTCTTTGTGTTGGTTTGAAGCTGCAAGACATTCGTGTTAATGTAATTTAAAAATATCTTTGATAATATACTGGATAACGGGAAGCCCATAGCGAGTCCGTCACTTTGAGCAAAATATTCGTTATTAAAGTAGAATTAATTTTGATAGAGAACTTCTTTGAGAAGGGATATAAGCTAACGTATGGTATTCTGGGATAGGGTTGAATTGTTATTAAATTATTGTGTAAGATTTCTATTGTTTCTGGGATGGGGATGTTCTCGTTAATATTCACGATGTCAAATGACACAAGTTTATGATTCATATTCAATATTACATTTTGAATTATATCAATAAGGTCCAGACTATTTATTAAGCGATGGTAGTTGACAAAAACAAAATGTTTCCTGATAATTCTATCCAACTCTTTACATATTCTGTAACTCGATGCCGAAGTGAAGTTCACAAGCGGTCTTATTGCTACCGTTTTTGTACATTTTAGGAAGCTTTTTAAAACGCTGGGCGTGAGTATTAATCTTTTGTAATCCTCGAATGCAATTAACCGATAAGAGATTGATACTGCGATTAAGGGTTTAATTTATTGACTTAATGTATTTTGGAGTTGGGTACTTTAGTTTGACTATGCTGTTTGCTTTGAAGAAATCATAGTCTTTGTTATTGTAATCAGTTCTGTCGATAACCACTACAGAATTGCCTTTATCAGTTTTGGTTATTTACGCATCATGAGCTACCAATTTATCTTTTATGCTCGTTGCTACTTGTTTATCCTATACACAAAATGTTATTTCAGAACCATTAACAGTTTGACTTGCTAAAAAGTGGGAGTATTTTTCATTTATTTGTTTAAAAAAAACATGGAACATTTTTCTTAGATGAATTGAGTAAAAACCTAATGTGTACTGCATGGAGGTAAAGTCACGGTAGTTAAGACGGAATATAAAAATTTTAATAGTTTTTAAAGACGAATGAGAACTTTCCGTTTTAAAACTCTTAACTTTAAAGATAAACTTTAGTTTCAGAAAGTTTAAATTACTGTTATTAAAGTTTCTTAGAGTTCAAATTCTTAGTTAAGAACAAATTTAATATAAATTAATGAATTGTTAAAGAAAATTATTTATTTTTCTGTCTGACAGAGTCATACTTTTCCACTTATAGTTTAATTATTGAAATATAGGATATTTTTACTTTCGAGATTCAAAAAGTATATCATTGAATTATACATTGTAATAACGATTGCTCCTGCCAATATTTACCTTTTCATAACATATGATATGTGTTAATAAATACGCCGATTGTCTTACAGGATTTGTTTGTATTTAAATTACACTATGTACAATATTAATCTAGTATAATTTTACTCTTATTACTTTGATCTTTATTTTCCTTATAAATAGACTATTAAATATTGAAATGAAGCTTCTACTTTATTTAAGCACGTTAATAAATAAAATTTCACCAAAATAATCCATGATTCTAAAATTTTGTTTTATGAAATTTTACATTTGACAAAAATTCAATATGTTTTACATGTTAGCATGAATAGCATAGGCCTACTTGTCTTTATATTAGTATTTATATCTTGTTTTGTATGTTTTAATAAAAATTACACGAGTCTGACCTTTATAACTAAGTTGCATTAAGGGTCGGCTCTAGCTGTCGGCCATGTTGGCTGACACTCCATAAAACCAATGTTAAATTAAAATCCAAATTTTTCCTTTATTTTTGATCGGATAGTTATGAACGATATGTAATTTTAAAGCTGTGACCAATATGCATTCAAATGGCTTTTCCAAAACTAAGAAAATCATTTTGTTTAATATTTATTAACAATTTAAAACATTGATTTTGAATATTTTTTAGGCTGAGCAATGTCCGTGTAATCTACCGCCGCTATAGGGTGACTTTAAATATTTTTTTACGTTGTAACTATTAATTATAGCGAATAATTACCAAGCCATTAGGATCAAGAATTTTGCCCCCAAGAGTTTGGTATTTTTATAAAAACGTTGTTTGAACAATTGCGGGTTTTAAATGGATTTAGGATGAGCAATGTCCGCGTAACCTACCGCCGCTACGCTGGAGTCGCAGGTTGCTTTCTGTTTTACTAGAGCCGACCATTAAGACACGTTTAGTATACACATTAACATGTTGCATTGCAAACAAGGGATCGTTAATGCAAACCTGTAATTACTGGAATGCGCTCCATGTAATAATTACTTTATAGTGTTGTTACTATTAATTATATTCATGGTGAAGCACATGTGTCATACCATGTAGGAGAGGGTTTGCACTAGATCTAGTGTAGCGCAAATATTGGATACAAGAAATCATACTGGCACATCTAATTATAGGCTTGATATACAACTTACACTGATTTGAATAAAAACACCAAACCACAAAACAAGGAACAAAAACAATAACTAAACAACTAAATTATAAGTTATGTTTAATACGTTACGGTATGGGGAGGAGTGGGGGAGGGCGGGTATTTAAAACTGTGTAATATTGTCTGTATACTTTAGTAGTGTTAAAACCCTCTGAGGATAAAGACCATGTCATCGAAATGTACATAAGGGTAACGTATTAAACATAACTTACAATTTAGTTGTTTAGTTTTTTTTTTTTTGTTCCTTGTTTTTTGGTTTGGTGTTTTTATTCAAACCAGTATGATTTTGTCTTCACGGTGCTCTTTTATAGGCTTGATATACAACTTATATTGTAATGTTTATGTTTACAATTGATGAGGTTGAGTTTTTATCTGATCGATATAGTTGTTATACTATCAGGGATATTAGTACATCTTTGATCTTGTAAAGCAAGTTTCCACTATGATGGATTGGTACTTTTGATTCCGCCTATACTTTACATTAAATTAAAATATTAAGCTAAATATTCTATCCAAAGTATCTTACTTTAGGTAAATCTTAACCTAGACATGTTGTTGTAGCCTGAAGGTTTTTAGCTGAAACTGAAAAGTATGGAATATTTTTAATAATTTGAAAACTATTATGCTAAACATTGTACAATTTTTCAGTTATGTATGTGCCACTACAACCAATAGTTTTACCTATTTACTTGTTTTTATCTTGGCATGGAATCGACCCATTAAGAAAATCATGATCTTAGAAGTCAAGTTATAAATCACTTGAAAGGATTTTGAAGACATTGGTAGTAGAACACAACAGTGAGACATGATAACGGAAAAGAACGATCCAGTAAGACATTAAAACTCATCAAACATTATTCAACTGTTTGATTATATTGTTGTTTATTTCATTATCACTGCTTAAGCTTCTATTATGAAAAAAAAATAATTGAGGTATAAATATCATATTATAGTTATTAAAACTACCTATTATAAATTTAATAACAAAAATGATTAATATCTTGAAATAATATTACTATCGTAATTCAATGAAACATAAAAAAACATCTATACTAAACCATTATTTAATACAGTTTTTAAATATATATAATATTTAATATATATATCATGTATAAACTAAAACATATATTTTAGGACCAAAACATATTTAAAACGGCCATTATTAAAAGTGTCTGCCGAGTGATTCTTGACAAGCTCCAAGATAAGTGTAGAAAGCATTTGTATAATTTAATTATGAATTTCCAAAATTCGCTGTTCAGTCCTAGCTTCTATTTCATCCATATGTCTATTCCTATATAATTAGGCCTACAGTACTGAGGCCTATGTGTATAGAGGTTTATGTGTATAAAAATTCATCTTTAAATATCCCGAAATAAAATATAATGGGTTCAGATCCGTCAATCTTGGTGGTTGCACGAAACAACCATTTCTACCAATCCATCCTGATTGATTGATTATTTGATTCTTATTGCTTCTGATTTACACAAATTTTAAATGATTAAAAAAAAAACACTAAACAAAAATATCCTGACCACAAAAAATTACAGAACCAATAAGGGGAACCCAGAAGGAATAAAACCAGTGCGGGGTGTTTTTAAAACAATACATCAAACAAAATTCAAAGACAAAGTTAAGTTATCTGCCACAGACCGAGTTTTCAATAACAACACACTGTTATTTACATTTAAATCTACAAACAAAAAGTTGCCTTCTAGTCTTTTTATAAACAAAGCATACATATTTATACCTTAAATAGATTTCCATAATTATACAAAAAAAACAGATCCATTATAAGAGTCTTACAAAAGCTTAAATTTTTAAAAAATTAAATACAACTATTTCACGATTATGTTCATCGTAGATATACTCTATACACAGGCATTCAGACTTAGCATACATACCTACACGGATACAACACCTGAATATAACACCAAAACTTAACATTTAAGATATAACATTATAATAAGAATGTACTTCTTCAAGTTCAAGCATAATATTACGCAAAAAAAATGGAGAACTTATGTCTGTTAGAACATGATTTAATTCTTTCTGGCATGCAATTAAAAATGTAGGTGCTATATACGCACTGGATTTCATATAATTCATGAAATTTGGTTTAGGTACAAACATATATGATTTATTCCGCAATGTCAAAGCTCTTGGCCTTAGAGTGCAATCTCTGTCCCCGTTTCTGTCAAAAAAGTTTCTCAATACTTTATAGATAAACAGATTTTAAAAGGTAATATATTCAGTGTTTTGAAAAGAGTTGCACTGTGTTCGGTTTTGGGTTGTGCGATAAGATACGAACAAAATTCTTCTGCAGCGTAGTTATTGGTTTTAATGTTGTAACGTAAAACCCTCCACAAATTGCGAGACCATATTATAACTTAGACCTAACCAGTGCAAAATGTATAATTTTCAATACTTTAAAGTTACCTGAGAATTGAAAATAGCCTGATATATTTTAGATAGGTTTATTTTATTTTTTAGATAGGTTGTGTTTCTTCCAAGTAACCTTGACATCGACAATCAGTCCTAAATATAGATTTTCTTCAATCCAGGGATATGGGCATACATTCATATTGAAGTATATCTCATTGTACTTTAGTGGAACAGACAATAGTATATTTTTGGCAATACTCAAAATAATAGCCTATATTTAGCTTTTGAGCTTTGACAATGTAATTTCTTATAAACCACTAACGTTTTGCACAGATGCCACTTTGCATGTAAGTTGCAATTAATTATTGTTAAACAATGACCTACTCACCCTTAAATGTACCATTACATAAACTGTTAACATATATTAAAAATAATGGGCCGGAGAGCGATAAGGAATCCCTAAGCGAACATTTCCCAGTTCACTCAACCCAAAATTCAAACTATTTTGCTGCGTCCTATCCACTAAAAATGAACTGAACCATTTGAGAACAACTCCTCTGAAACTTTGAATATCCTGAGTATTAAAATAGTGTGATATACAGTATCAAACGCTTTCATTATGTCTATAAAAATACCTGAACAAAATTTACCCTCATTTATCCCTTCATAGAGTTGGTTTATAAACTGGAGCAACTCAGAATTAGTGTTCAACTTATTTCTGAAACCAAATTGGTTCGAACTAAAAACAAAACTGTTTTTTTCAAGAAAGTTTACCAATTTTTGCTTTTCAACTTTCTAAAAAATTACTGAAAAAAATTGAAGCAAATCTATAGGTCTATACTCTAGTTACTGGGATCCATTTTATCGTTTTTCTTATACACAGGCTTCACTACTGCATTTTTTAATATAGATGGAAATCACCCAACACTCAAACTAAAATTAATCAAATACACAAGAACGTCAACAATGTATTCAGATATTTCCTTAATAATACAATCAAAACCGGGACATTTCTCAAATGAGATTATTATTAAATTTACCTCAAATTTTGTGGTTGGATAGAAAAACAAGGAGGGAAAACTACGAGTTTCATTAAATAATTAAGCACTTCCATTTGCAAAATGCTGAGCATGATGACCATCCAACCTACACTTACCAGAGTTCACTTCGTTCAAAAGAAGAAATTAAATATATTTTCACCTTTAGTTGGATCGGAAACCTTATGACTATTGCTATATTTTAAATTAATAATTTCGTTACCTTTAGTTTCTTCGCCAATAAAATTAGCTACTTAATTGTTTTCCATTGCCGCTTCGGGTTTCTTTTGCTCTCTTCAAAAACGCATCTGTAATAATTGGTTTTTGCATCATTCTCTTATAGAGTTTATTAATTTATTATTAAAATATAAATATTTCAAACGCAGAACCACACGACAGTAATTCTATTATCACTCATTCCAAGCTCAGTCACCTAACTTTCATAATTTATGCTTAAATTATTTCTAACAAACACATTATCAATACATGAACTCGAGTCAGCTATTACTTTTATAGGTTCGTTATTCAGCGAAGCCAGACCCCTACTAGCCATTTTAATACAATAATCGACAAAAGAATAATAGGGTTTCAATAAGTCTAAATTTACATTGCCACAAATTATGAAGTTGAGATTAGTGAACGATAAATAATAGGGTAAATTTTTTTAAATAAAAACATAAACACAAAACGCATGCTATTTATACAACGCGAAAAGATCAATTATAATATCATTAAATAAATTTATTTTCAAATATATTGCAACAGCTGTCAACAGGGAACGACCTTTCTCAGAATCTTGATAAGATAGTTTTTCAGATAGATAAATCAATACTCCTCCCGCTCGGCAAGCTTAGGCCCGGTACACACTTGCTGCAAATGGACGCGGGACGATGCGTCCATTAAATTTGCGTCCATCTGTGCCTTATCTGCGTCCTATCTGCGTCCCATCGGCGTCCTATCTGCGTCCGTTCGGCGTCCCACGTTTATAAGCCACATTAACTCTTTCATTTGCTACCAACCGAGATGGATCGTACACAAGCTCAAATATTAAAAAAGAAAGTTGTTTTTTCATACTTAGTGTACAAATACGTAAATCGTGAAAGTGCAATTAACAATAGCAAGTACTGGATTCATCCATACAACAGCGAGAGGTGCTTGAAGGGTGCTTTTAATATACGTTTGATGGATCTCAGAGATGATGATGACACGTTTTTGAAGTGATAACTTCTATTGGCCCGTTGGGCACTTTCGACTTGGCTATGTTTTCGAAATCTCGCGTCACGCCAGATTTTTCGCGAGATCTTGCATCACGCCAGATTTCCCGCGAGATCTCGCGTCACGCCAGATTTCTCGCGAGATCTTGCATCACGCTTTTGTTTAGACACAAGTCAGATCGTGGAGAGGGAATATTATTAATACATTATTTACATTTATTAGCATAGCAATCAAATTAACACATAAGAATTAGTTAATATAATATAACAGCTGATTTCGCCCATCATCTGTAATTCTTAAACAAAACCCAGCGTAGATTATATTTTGGGGTTATGTTTACAACTTCAACCATTAAAATTTCTTGTGATGTTAATTTTCTTATATATTAGTTATACAACTAATGTAATCTTCTATAACTATAAGTTATATGGGCTTCTACACGTTATAAGATTTGCTTTGGGGTTATAAACTGTATATAAAACTAACCTTTGATCATCAATATATTCGTTTATACAAATTTAAAGAAGGATACCTACTGTTTAACTTCGCAAACATTCGTACATCTTTGTATAACATATTTGATTATTAATTTCTTTACTGTAATATTAACAACTTCTAAATCATTTGATCTATCAATATGAAATAAAAGGTAACTAAAAGATAATATTTTTACCTTTCTTTAAATATATAATAACGGATATAAATAAACAATTTAAACAAATAGGCCTACAGTTTTATAATCCTTATAATTGTACACATTTACCGAGTTAAAAATCCCCGTAGTCATAGAAGTTATCACTTCCAACGTGTGGTCTTAAGCACACCCAGTTAATTTTTTTAAAAATTATTTTCGAATGTCAATTCGATCCTTTGACGAATCGACGAATGTGCCGATCGAATCAGCGACGCATTACAAGGAAAAGAAACCTGCATGAGATCTCCCATACCTCCCTTGAAGATGATGGCAGTGACATAGAGGTTTGTGAAATACTTTAATTTCAGATTTAGAACATATTTATTTATTTTCATTATTTTTAAAATTTACATAAACCCATCAGTACTTTGCTATAACTCTCTGTTATTTTTTAAATAAATAATGTTATATTTAAATGTACAATAATTAAATGTAAGAAAAGTATAAAACGATTAAAGTTAAAAGTTTAATGTTTAAAAAAAATTAGTTTAGAGTTTAAGTAAAAACTATAAAAAGTTTAAAGATCATGGAAATTAAAAAAAAAATCGTCAGACATAGTATGGACGCAGATAGGACGCGGCTGCAAGTGTGCACTGCTCGATAGCAAGTTGGGTACTGCTAGGTTTCGGGGGTAGGGAAAAGTGACGCGCGTCCCACAGAAACCTGCGTCCATCTCGATGGCTATCGCAAGGGACGCTAGGGCTAGATAGGTATTGGCGTCCCGTGTGTAACGCACCATCAGTTCCTATGTACTTCTTCGTATCCGATTGAAAGGGACGCAGCGTCCCGCGTCCATTTGCAGCAAGTGTGTACCGGTCCTTATACAGGCCTAGCTCGCTATCTCCAATATCTCCCTTAAAATTATTTTATTATTATCTGGTAATCTATTGAAGTGTTGAAATGTCAAAGTAAACAGATTGAAGTTTGCAAAGACTCCTAATATTTTGCTAGATAAAACAAATTTTCTTCAGAAAACCTTATGTCTCTCAATTAGTTATACAAATAAAAAAATAAATTGCTTAACGACTTCATAAACAAAAACCGAACGGATTGGAATGAAATTTAGTATGTAGCTTCCTCTAGGGCCATAGGTGCTCGCTAAGGAAGGTTTAAAAAAAATTTCATTTTTTGGAAGGTTGGGGGGGGGATCAAAGTTACTAAAAAAAAACTACGGAACGGATTGGAATGAAATTTGGTATGTAGCTTCCTCTAGGGCCCTAGGTAATCGCTAAGAAAGGTTTTCAACAAATTCGAAATTTTAGAGGGGGTTCGGGGGGTCAAAGTTACTAAAAATCCCAATAAGAAATACATAGTGAAATATATTTATTGATTATATTTTTTGTTAATATACATTTAACTTTGATTTGTCTATCCATGCAAATCCGGATCGGGCAGCTAGTAGGATATAAAGTCGTTGAAATTATCTACAAAAATATTATTACGAAATTTGTTTTTTGGTTTTGTTAAGATAGAAGGCTATTTTCATATTTAAATAAATTGTTCTTATTTTAAAAGGAAAAGTAGCACTTTATATATATATATATATGTGTTAAGTATTCTTCAGATCGTTACAGATAAATATCTAATTTAATTTATTCAACATGAGGATAATGTTAATAATAATTATTTTTATTTGCCCTCTCTTCAACTTACTTAGGAAATAAATTATACAAATTATGATTTAAGTTTTGTTACTCTAAAAGTTAAAAACGAAATTAAATTAAATTGACGGTAGTAATATGTATTATTACTTTAGTCAAAAAAGCACAAATACATTTATAGTCAAATTTTAGTAAAGGTGGACTTTATATATTATTTTGCAAATTGTAACTTTACAAACTAATTGAACTGTTTATTTAATATGTCGTTTAGAAATTAATTTTTTAATTTAAGCAAATGTAATTGTTGCAAAGAAGAAGAGGACCAACTTGCGCTTAATTAATTTTCTTATTTATAATACAATTACAGGAAAATATCTTTATTTTAATTGAAATAATTTTACTACTAATATATTTGAATGCAGTTTGTTTTAAATAAACAAAATATATTTACAAAGTTATACTTTAGTTTGATACAAACATACAGAAAACATTACGTACATAGTTGTTTAGTGATTAGTTAAATATGATTCGTTGGAGGTCAACTTGATAGTTTCACTCCAGCATCAGTCGGGACAAAAACTTGTCCTAAACATTCAGGACTTGTATCACGAACTTCTGACGTTGATAAATTGAATGTTGCTTATCCCATTCTCCTTGTATCTGTGTCCGTGCCAATAAAATGTCCGTAAATAGCGAGAAGCAATATCGTTTCCATCAATCTGACACTTTGAAACTTGCGCTTGGAAATTTCTATATTTTATTTTCACCTTAAATTGCAGTTAAAACATTCCTCTAATATAAAAGTTTTTCCTTTGCAAGATCAAAGTTTAAGATTCCATTAAATTAATTTTCATTTCTTTTTGCTTTGAATGAATTGGACTTGGTTAGCTAATGTTAAATAAATAGTCTTTTGTTATGACTTTGTAGTGGACCATTTTCATGCAGTCAATCACTAACATCCTGGAAAAAATGTTATGTAACCTTAGTGAACGTTCAAACAGAAAAAAAAACCCATGAACTAACAATATACGATCATTAATTTTATATGATTTAACTATTAATTAGTTTAAAAATAACAACAATTAATAATATAATATTTAAGAAGTTACGTTTAAAAAGGTTTAAAATTATCTTAACCGGCTTACTGCATTTTTAATGGTGTTCTTGTTTTATAATACCCTAATTAAACTAACACATGTTTCTAAACAATATTTAATTGAATCAAGTAATATTTGTCTTTTTGTTTTATATTGGTAAATTATAAGTATGTTAACTTTTTGGTGGTTTACTAAAAGTGGAGAACAGCTTGACCAGAGGTTTTTTTTGAAAATTTCTTCATATTATGAAAGAACACGTTAAACTGAATGTAAAAACAACAAAAATATCCGACGGAAATAAAAATTATAGAAAATACGAGAGAAATAAAAGTCGAAAATATAGAGGATAACTTCAGTATTTTTTTAACATTTTAACACTAAATAAAGAAACAAATCACTTAATACACCAACAAATGTAAACAATTACTTGACTTCACAAAATTAATGAAAGAAACCACGAAACTGTACGTGAATTTCTAAATAACTTTCAAAATAGTTTAGTTTAAAAACAATAACAATAAACCTTATTAAATTACATTGAATACCAGCAAAAACCATGCTAGGGTTTAGAACGATGATTTTAGATTTGTCAACGTTGCCACATTGAATAAACGTAAAACTAAAAAAATTCGTCATATTAATCGCGAAATTTATGTAGGCAGTGCATTAGAGGTGGCAAAGCTATATTAACCACACAAATAAAGTAAATTATAGTTGTTACCAATTATATTGTTTTGTATAAGAAAATTGTAAAAAAATAACTTATATAATGTATATACAAATACAAAAAATAGCCTGAAGGTTTATAACATACAGTCTCTAGTCTTAGTATGTTTCCAGTATGTTATCATAATTCTGTATATACATTTTATTTGTAACATTTCTTAGTTTACTAAAACAGTTATTATTTTCTAATTTTAGGCTATATAGGAGGCACTGGTAAACTCACTCTAATCTAGTTGCGACCAATCTGGCAACCCTGTTCCTATCGCATATTAAAATGGCTGTAGATTGTCCGTGTTAAATCCCATAAGCGATTTTTGGTTTGTTAATTTGTTATGTTATATTTATTTTCGAGTGTTTATAATTTATTTCCCGCGATCAGTCAAGTGTCTAATTTCATTATATATATATATATATATAGGAAAAAGTGATATATAGTGTAATTTTATTAAAACCTGTGGTCAAGCTATACTCCACTAGAACCTAGGTTTTATTCTGAAGTTACAAAGCCCTTACATACAAGCAAACTAAGACGGGCAATTTGAATAAAATAATGGTTCTATTATATGGACATATGGAGAAATATAAACTTTGAAATTACTAAACTGAATATAATCAAGAGAAAAGAAATTATTTTGCTGAGACGAGGAGAAGCAATAAATCCTACTAATAATATGAGGTTATAAATAATGATCCAGTTTTGTTGATCTGCAGTTTGTTTTAAAAGTTTTGATCATTCGTGTAATATTTGTATTTTGCAGGATTATGTTATTCATATTGAATACGGAACAATACAAGCTGATATATAATTTGCTCTGCTTGAAGTGTTCGAGTTCTATTAACAAAAGGATTACATTTCAAATTTATCTTCCAATTTTGTAATATTGGGAACTATACGAATAGGGAGGGGCATAATAAGACTTGAAAAGAATTATTTTGGTATTATTTTGGAAAAGAAGGAATTTTGGTTATTCCAACAAAGTTATGTAGGTTTTAAATTCAGGAAAGCAGCAGATTTGCACTATCTATTGTAACGAAAGCTATTTTTACATTGTTCTTGAACTTTAATTTGATAATTACCTTTTCTTGGAAGCTGTCGTACAATCCTTTGGTTTTTCGTCAATCTTATATCATGACGGCCGTTTCAACTATTTATCAGTCATTTTCAAATGTTGCGGTTCGCGCACTCGGAACGTTGTTAAAACATTAAATAAAATCACTACACATATATAGCCTATAAAAGACACTACAATGTACATTGAACACATATAAATTAACATATAACGTCGACGGTGTGGAACTAATTAGCACGTGCTACTTGCGTTGAGTTTAAACTTGTACTGTTGGACGATATAGGGACTTAAATTGCCGTAACTGATAAGCGCTGGTGGCCGGTAAGATGCTTCCTGGTATTAACAGTATTATTTTCAAAATGCTGTAGTATGTCGAATAGTGTGTGAGATTGGAATAGGGATTTGCTGTTTAATAAAATATGAGAATCGGTTTTTTGCTGTTTGTATATTTCATATTCTTCTATGGCATTCATTATTGGTCCCTTTTTGCATTGTTGTAAAATTTCTAAATTTGATTCTAAATTGGTATATCCATGGTTATAATCAATTAGGTGCTCGGCGAACTTGGAATGTTGTATTTGGTTTAATCTGGATGAGGGAAGGTGTTCCTTAAAACGCGTCCGAAATGGACGTCCAGTCTGCCCTATATATATTTTTGGGCAATCGTCACATTTGATTTTATATATTCCGTTGCCATCGAATTTGTCACATGTTTTTGTTTTTGATGGCTTCAGAATTTGTCCAATGTTGTTGGAAGTTCTATATGCGACACTGTATCCTTGTTTACGGAATATGTTCTTTATTGAGTGTTCCAAAGTTGTATTGCATTCTAAGGTTACATATTTTTCTAAGGTTACACATACAAAATATGTTTTAGGTTAGGTTTTTAATAAAGTGTAGGCCTGAGCTCTACTGGTTCTTTTAACCTTTATTATAACTGCTGTTATAAAATATACGAAATAACTTGATTCGAACATTTAACATTATTTACCATCTTAGCTTTGGGGTTATTATTAATCCTACACCTTTATTATAAAGAAAAGATGACATGCTTATGTGTATAGAGGGTTCCAACGGGGTTGGCTTGTGGTGCACTCAGGTGTTTCCCTTATATATTATACTAGCTGGCCCGATCCGGCTTTGCATGGATAGACTAATCAAAGTTAAAATGTAGATTAACAAAAACTATATTATATCAATAAATATATCAGATTATGTATTTCTTATGGAGGTTTTTAGTAACTTTAACCCCCAAACCTTCCCTAACCTTTCTTAGCGAGCACCTATTGGAGAAATTGTGATTTAGTAACTTTGACCCCCCCCCCAAACCCCCTAAAATTTCGAATTTGTTTAAAACCTTTCTTATCGACACCTATGGCCCTAGGGGAAGATACATATCGAATTTCATTCCAATCCGTTATGTGGTTTTGGAGAAATCTTGATTTAGTAAGTTTGAACCCCCCAAACCCCCTCTAAAATTTCGAATGTTTTGAAAACCTTTCTTAGAAAGCACCTATGGCCCTAGAGGAAGCTACATACCAAACTTCGTTCCAATTTCATCAGTGGTTTTGGAGAAATCGTGATTTAGTAACTTTTTCCTCCGCAAACCCCCTAAAATTTAGAATTTTTTGAAAACCTTCATTAGAGAATACCTATGGTCCTAGAGGACGCTGAATATTAAATTTCATTCCAATCCGTTCAGCGGTTTTGGAGAAATCGTGATTTAGTAACTTTGACCCCCCCTTAAGATTTAAAAAATTTTTAAACTTTTTTTTAAATATCTCAAAAACCGCTAACTTTACAAAGAAATTACAAGAGACAAAAAAGTAGATTTTTTGAATGGCAAACACAATGTTTTTTTATTTTGTCTGTAGCTCAAAGGATAACAGAGATATTGACAAAAAAAGAAAAAAAGTATTTGTTGGTAGTTGTCAACAAAACCCAGAATTACTCTAGAAACAAAATATTTTATCGTTATTATGAGCTAAACTAATAAGTTATTTGCATAATGTTTCGAGCACTTTCAAAAACATGATTCCACTTAAAAAATAATAAAAATGTTCATATATTCATAGGTCTGGAAATGATTCGTTAGAGAGAGCTGGCGAAAGATTTCACCCGTGTTTCAGATTACTCACAGATGTCAAATCTATAAAAATAAATTACTGAATTATAAAATATCCACATTTTAAGTACAAATGTAACTGTAGCTTAATCAAGAAAATCGGTTTTAGAGATGTTTTACATTAAAAATTATAAACGGCCACCATTTTGAAAATATTTAAAAATGTTCTAATTTTTTGTACAGTGATAAAAGGTTACGCAGCAAATAGTTATTACAAAGTTTGAGCTCAATATCTTTTTCACTTACTAAAATATTAATTATTTTGTAAAAAACACATACAGACCGACAGACGAAAAAATAAGTACCGTAGACCCATGTTTATATTGTGAAATATGTTTGTATGGATCCTAGGAACATATCCACAAAAGGGGTACAGAGAGTTCGGGGACACCCTGTATGTATATATTCATATGAGTAATTCATATATTATTATTTTAATACAATAATATGTATCATAGTAATTATACACATTTGTCATCTGAAGAGGGTTGTTTGATTCAATTCTCTGAGGATACTCCTAGT
>JAGFPH010008927.1:0-16596 GCA_018207615.1 Philaenus spumarius
ATACAAACGTTGGATGTAGACTCTTTAATCTAAATATCACCCAAGGAGTAAGTCAGGACCATTCAGATTCGAAGAATGGTATGGTCAATTAAATTCAGCTCTTGGCAGTGTGGAAACATTTCTCGGAATAAGACCATTCTTGTTTAGGATGTGTGGTGTCCTGTTTTAACCAAATAACAATCATCAACTCTCGTCTTTGGAATTCTGGCATAAGAACATTTTGCTATATATTACCATATCGATCAGCGTTCATAGTAACTTCTCCTTCTGCATCGTCCTAGAAGGATTGTGGGTTCCCACCTTGCCTATTGCACACAACTTTCCAATTTTTCTGTGGATTTCTATAAGGATTCAAGGAATTTTACTGAACCAGAATATGAATTTTTACTGAAAAGAAGCTACTGATAAAGAAGTTCACTTCATCTGACATCCATAATTGCTGGAGCGACGCAGATTTTTGACCCATCCATGCCAAAATGTTAAAATAAAAAATGCGCCTTTATTTTTACCAAATCCAGAACTAAATACTGTACAGTACATTGGGAAACTAGTTTATTCAGTCGAATGACACATATCTGAATGACTGGACTCTTGACAGAACACTTCGTCGGATCTCTGGTGTCCGAACACTTTTGTTTCGACATTTATCTGTCAGGAATCTGTTCTTCATTTAATCATACATTTAAATACACTTTATCAATCTGACATCGATTTTTACTGTTACGTCATAGTACCTTCTGTGCTGGAGGACATTGATCGAACTTCATTTTCAATACATGTCCAGTTTCTTCTATTCCAGTTTCGTCAATTTTTTGAATATCATCATCAAATTTGTATTACAAGTTAAATACATCCGCATAAATATTCTTAGTAAGTATGAACGATTTTGTTGTTCTTATTTTTAAAAACGAGGCGCTTAAAAGTAGTCTTCTGTTTTACCTATCTCGTTTTAACTATAACACTTTTGGATTCAACGACTCCATTTTCGACATTTTTGAACATATCGATTTAAAAATTGGTACAGAAGTTACAAACACAATTGTTTTTAGCTATACTTATTTTGAAAACTATATTTTCAAAAATGACTAACATACAGCTGATCAACTCAAGCGTTTTGATGAAAAATCTAAAAAGGTCTAAAATTATACGTTTTTAATTTACTTTTGCTTTTAAAAGTAAATAATGAAAAAGGTTTATACTCCTTGAACTTGTTTGAATCTATATATTTAACTTGTAAACAAACTTTCAGGTTGATATTTTGAAAATTTTCTAAACTGGAGCCGATTAAAATTAGTTCGTGGGTCCGGTACTCCTAAAATCGAGAAACCCATTGATAAGTCAAGTGGCTCTAGATCGGGTCATTTTCAAGATAACAAGGTGAGACTCAGCATAAATGTTTAAAATATATATTTTAACTTCTATGTCAATTTTCAATTCGATATATTAAAATTCGGCCAATTTAGAATGACCCAACGCTTCATATATGAATGAGATTTCAACTTATAGTGATTTTCCCTGCTGCAAAATACATACCTGCATTATCGAATTTTTTCCAGACAAACCATTGCTCGGAGGAAATAAATACACATGACCTTTTTTATTGAAAAATACCTCCCCTACTCGGTGATATTTTCTATTTTTCTCTATCTTCATCCTAGCTGGAAATATTAAGGACAATCGAGAAAAAAAATGATAATCGATTTTCTTTTCGACTTTGGGAAATCGATAGACTGGTAAACTTTTTTTATGTTAATCTACAATCTTTAAGGTACTTATAAAAAAGAAATCTGCCGTATTGCAAATTACTGGTAGTTTTAACCTACAACGACTGGGCTATATCGCCAACCTCCGCCGACAAGATTTGAATTTTATTAAACCATTTCTTTCAGACGTTTTTAATACTTCATCCTATTATGTTTGCTTCTGTATATTTTAGTTTCTATTCAAACATTCAATATTAACTAAAGTATAAATTACTCTTTACTTCACTTTGATCTAGTCTATAGTATTTTGGCATTACTTGAACAATTTATACCTCGGATTTATCTGTCATAGTTCAATACGTAAAACAGATGCAACAAGAGTAATTGTTTACTCCGTCACATAACTTTACAATATGCACACAACTACATACCTACTATATACCTGCATAATATATTATATACTAGGAAACATCACAAATTACACATAATCACACCTGTTACAGTGCAATAAATCTAGTCGGCTTCTGTGGAACTCCCCGTTGCTGAATCGATACGGAGTGCGAAATTTAAACCCCTGTTAATTTCCTTCCACTGGTCGTATTATTTTCTTTCACAAATTTTCAAACTCGTCAACATTTCTACATTCAACACTATTAATTGTAAATAGTTTCGTGATTCGGTAATGCTAAAAGTCAACTCTTGGTATAGTATTTGGTTGCTTTGAAGAAATTTAATAACTATACAATTCCCTCACTTAGTCGAAGTAATTTAGTAAAAATGTCTTCAGTCCTCATAATGCATTTCCAGTAGAAATGTTGTTAAAACAATGGTTCTGTAACAGCAGCCCAATTTTTAGAACATTTTAAAAAAACAAATAATGAAAGAGTTTCAGATTTTAATGTAAAACAGTGTTTGTGATAACAAGGGATTTAGGTTTTATAATTAATTGTAACCACTAAGACGGTTGCGTAGGTTCAAACCTACTTACTACCGATAAATTTTCCTGCTCTACATTTCCCCCCTTCATTAGTCTAACTTTCATAAAGTAAAGATAAGCCAAAATAAAACAATAAACTTGACTTAACTGAAACTACTTCAATTTGACCCAATCCTTATTATCATTTGCATCTAAGTAAACTTTAAGAAACTAAGGTCGGTCTGAGATAAAGTATTTTTAATACACGCTTTTCTTCAACTCACTACCGTTCAAGCGGTGGGTGGGCTGGTGCGTGGACCGGTGCACGGTCGCCTCGGCTCTTTCCGGATCGCCTCGGGCTGCTCCGTACAGCACATCGAGTTGCGACTGCGTTCCCGCATACGTATACTGTATTAACAAAAAAATTAACCATCAGATAGGGGAGAAGGGTTGGCCCCCTAAGGACCAAAAATTTTCGGAAAAATCCAATTTATGACTGTACCTCAAAAGTAAAATATAAAATAAATGAACAAAAATGTAAACATCTTTCCTATCATGAATAACATAAATAGACTCGAACTCAAAAATAACCCACATATAAAATTAATTCTTCCTCAGCGAATCTGATGGGGCGTACTCTTGCAAAGTTCCGAAAACATCACGCCCCATGCTTTTTGGATGTGTTTATTTTGTGAAAAGTAAAAAGATTGCAAGCTATCAAGTCTCATTACAATATCAAATTCGCTGAGGAAGAATTAATTTTATATGTGGGTTATTTTTTATTTTTTAGTTCGAGTCTATTTATGTTGTTCGTGGATAGGAAAGCATGTTTTAAAAATTTGTTTTTTCATTTATTTTATTATGTTGGTTTAGCATCAACTCATATAAAACCGAGTGTAAGTCCGTAAGAACGTAAATGACTATCATATAATATAGCAGCTGATTTCACACATCATCTGTACAAAACTTAGCGTATATTGTACTTTGTGGTTATGTTACATCAATCATCAATCATCAATAACATTAAAATATAATACTTTTTATCTTTATTTAGGTATATAATAATGTATATAAATATAAAATTTTAACAAATAGGCCTACAGTTTTATATTCCTTATAATTGTACACATTTATCGAGTTAAAAATCTAGTAGGCCAGTCGGAAGGGGTCAATTTAGACCAAAAGTTCCAGTAATTTACAATACGGCTGATTTTTTTTTATAAGTACATTAAAGTATGTAGTTTAACATAAAAAAAAGTTTACCAGTCTATCGATTTCCCAAAGTCGAAAAAAAAATCAATTATCATTTTTTTTTTTTTTCGATTATCCTTAATATTTTGAGATAGGATGATGATAGAGAAAAATAAAACATACCACCGTGTAGGGGAGGTATTTTTCAATAAAAAAGGTCGTATGTATTTATTTCGTCCGAGCAATTGTTTGTCTGGAAAAAATCGATAATGCAGGTATGTATTTTGCAGGGGAAATCACTAAAAGGGGACATCTTATTCATATATGAAGCGTTGGCTCATTCTAAATTGGCCGAATTTTAATATATCGAATTGAAACTTGACATAGGAGTTAAAATATATATTCTAAACATTTATGCTGAGTCTCAGATTGTTATCTTAAAAATGACCCGATCTAGGAGTCGATTTCGATTATCGATTTTAGGAGTACCGGACCCACGAACTAATTTCAATCTATTCCAGTTTCGTCAATTTTTGGAATATCAATATCAAATTTGTTTTACAAGTTGAGTACACCACTATAAATATTCTTAGTAAGTATGAAAATTTTTTTCCACCTTATTTTTAAAAACGAGGCGCTTGAAAATAGTCTTCTGTTCTACCTATCTCGTTTTAACTATAACACCTTTGGATTCAACGACTCCATTTTCGACATTTTTGAACATATCGATTTAAAAATTGGTACAGAAGTTACAAACTCAATTGGTTTTTGCTATACTTATTTTAAAAACTATATTTAAAAATTTGACTAATCTGCAGCCGATTAACTCAAGCGTTTTGATGAAAAATCTAAAAAGGTCTAAAATTATACTTTTTTAAGTTACTTGTGCTTTGAAAAGTAAATAATGAAAACGGTTTATACTCCTTGATCTTGTTTGAATCTATATATTTAACTTGTAAAAATACTTTCAGGTTGATTTTTGAAAAGTTTCTAAACTGGAGCTATTTAAAATGAATTGGTGAGTCCGGTACTCCTAAAATCGAGAAACCCATTGATAAGTCAAGTGGCTCTAGATCGGGTAATTTTCAAGATAACAAGCTGAGACTCAGCATAAATTTTTAAAATATATATTTTAACTCCTATGTAAAGTTTCAATTCGATATATTAAAATTTGGCCAATTTAGAATGAGCCAAAGCTTCATATATGAATAAGATGTCCCCTTTTAGTGATATCCCCTGCTGCAAAATACATACCTGCATTATCGAATGTTTTCCAGACAAACCATTGCTCGGACGAAATAAATACATACGGCCTTTTTTGTTGAGAAATACCTCCCCTACACGGTGGTATTTTTTATTTTTCTCTATCTTTATCCCAGCTCGAAATATTAAGGATAATCGAAAAAAAAATGATAATCGATTTTTTTTTCGACTTTGGGAAATTGATAGACTGGTAAATTTTTTTTATGTAAATCTACATACTTTAAGGTACTTATAAAAAAAATCAGCCTTATTGCAAATTACTGGTAGTTGTAACCTATACCTACTGGGCTATAGATAAAATCTGTTGTTTTTAAAATGTTTTTTTTTTAAATACATTTCTGATGTGTATCTAATTAATCTAGCTGTGATTTTTCACTAGGGTTTACTAGTACTAATACATTTAAGCGTACAATAACTACAATTTATTCTAATAATACGAACAGACCATCTAATAACATTAGGTCAAAATTACCAACTTCAATTTACAATTTTGTGTTTTAAAACGAAATGAGTGCATGTTTTGTAAATTATTTTGTTTCCTTGGCGTAATTTAAAAAAATCAATTGACTTAAATCTAAAAAAAATTACTAAACAATTTTAATTATTTTCAAATCTGTACAAGTTATTATCCTACATAATTAATATAGTTATTAAAATTTACGACGTAAACCATTACTGTTATTGTTATTAAAAACTATATAGCAACAATGAAATTAATTGTTGTCGTCAACAAAATGAATGAATTGTTATAGTTGTTATTAAAAATTATTTCGTAAAAAAATTTATAGTTGGTAAAAACTATATCATAAACAGTTATTGTTATAGTTATTAAAAATGATTATTAAACACTAAATTGTTATAGTTATTAAAAATGATATCGTAAGCAATTATTGTAATTATTATTAAAAACTATGCCGTCAACAATTAATTGTTATACTTATTGAAAAAAATAATTACGTCTTACAAGCGATCCCATAGTTTGTACTATTTCGATGACTAGATCAGCTGTTTAACCTAACTCGACTTTGGACAGTGCGAATGGTGGAAGCAACCGTGCGCTTTATTATTTAAAACCCCTCATAGTCGCAAGGGAAGTGTTGAAAGACGGAAGAGTTTATAGAGTTGGTTAATCTTTGGCTTATAAATTATGCACACTAAATTTCCTACATCGCTCTTGTTTCAAATTAACTCTTTGTGGCACAAAAAGGTTCCCTGGTTGTTCAGATGGTGGTCAGTCTTGACTTAACACAAATAATATATCGTTAGTAAATATTGATGTTATATAACGGGTGTCCCACGAAGAGGTCCCTATTTTTGAATTAATATATTAGATGCACTGAACACTCTACAAACCTGAAACTCAACAGTCCTAACATACACATATGTAAAAGAAATACACCTGAGTATCAGTTAATTCTGACACATTAGGAAAAAATGGCGGGATATCAAAGAAATAGTACCTTTTCGTTAAAATAGTTTTATTTGCTTAAGTGTTACAACATAATTATTGAATTTTAACGATGTTACTAAGCACTAAACAACGTTAAGGAATTAAAGATATAAGTAACTCATAAATAAATTAAATCTATTTGATCCATAAACCTTATTCAAACTGATGTCCATCGATCGCAATGCACTGATGACAACGAAATAGAAAACAGTCATACGCTTTGCTGAACAACTCTCAAGGTATCAACAACAGTTCCTCTTCGATCAACCTCATTAGGTCATCGTCTGTCGCAATGTTATGACAATAAACCTTCTCCTTCAAAAAGCCCCACAGAAAAAGTCACAAACAGTCAAGTCTGGAGACCTTGGGGGTCAGTCCATGAAGCTGCTGCCACGACCTATCCAACGGTTAGGAAGATTTTGGTCCAAAACTGCTTTGGCCACATTAGCATAATGCGGAGGAGCTCCATCCTGTTGAAAAAAAACGTCTTTCATCTCAGGCTGAGAAAGATGAGGAACTATGTGATTGCTTAAAACTTATGCATACCTTTCTCCAGTCATTGTTTGTCGGGATATGTCATACGACAAAACACCATCCTTGGTAACAGCAGCCCAAACTGTTATACCTGTTGATTTTAATTTCTCTTCTTGTAAGATATGTGGATTTTTGTGTCATAGTAATAACAATCATGCCTGTTTACAGTTCCTGTTCGATAAAATGTCGCTTCATCTGAAAACACGATTCCTTCATGCCATTTGCTATCTACGTCAGTCTTTTCAATTATTTTCGAACAAAATTCCAATCGTCTGTCAGGATCATCTTCAAGAAGTCCGTGAACTAAATGAGTTTTATAATGTTTGGTTTTGTTCTTTTTGGCATACCTTTGGACAGATGACTTCGGTATCCCTGTGACAGAATCCACCTTTCTTACTGAATTAGGCGTATTTGGAGATTCCATGAAAGCAGCACATACGATTTCTTCATTTTCTATGTTGGAGGATCTATGGTATTTTTTTTGTATTGACCCCGTTTCTAGTAGGATAGTCTTCCACTTACGAATAGATTTCCTTGACGGTGGAACTACACCAGGGTACCTTTCCCTAAAACACCTTATTGCTTCATAATCATTTTCAAAGGCAATAGCCCAAGAACAACATTTCACTTTTTGTTCAGTTGAAAACGGCATGGTACATAAGACACATTACAATGCAACTTAATAACAAATGCCAATGTTTATTACCAAATATGTTCATTGTTGTGGATACACGCAGTCAGCTGATAGATTTAAAATAGTCTAAACAGCTGTAGCTGTTCCTATTCTAAATAAAAGTAGGTTTACCCTTAAAATACGATTGCTGATTTTGTTGTTTTTTTGTTTTTCCGCCATTTTGTTTGGATCAGTCAGAATTAACTGATACTCAGAGGTATTTCTTTTACATATGTACGACTGTAGAATTTCAAGTCTGTAGCGCGCTCTATACGTCTGTCATATTAATTCAAAAATAGGGACCTCTTTGTGGGACACGCCGTATATTTAATTAACCTTTTTACGATCTGACGTAGAAAATATGTTGTATTAAGTTTTTAACAAAAATAAAATCCAACATTAGTGGTTTTACATATTAAAAAATAATTTAAATAAACTAACTCGTTAACCATTGTTAGGCAGTGATAGTTATATTGAAGCCTAGTAATAAAAATGTATGATTATGTTGCCTAGATGTTTTTCTCTCGCAGTGGCAATAATAGTGTTTAAGCGGAAGGCCTATACCTAAACACCCTAACAAAAATCGTTTTAACAAAATGTTTAAAACCTTTTCTTTTTATATTTCCAATAATATTATCTTAAACACGTAGTAAGTTGAAAATTAAATGCATTTTTTGGAGACAGATTCCAATACTGTAGATCCAACTAATTCGTAACAGGCTTCGCTGCCCTTGAAGAAATACACGAAGGGCGAATTCAAACGCAGTTAGTTGTTAGTTGCGTTTCGAAGTAAACGATGACTGAACACATTAGCTTAAGCGCCCAGGAGAAAAACACTGGAACGATATGAAATTTTAAACTAACAAAAGAAAAAAATTTGAACTTATAAACTAGTAGTTCTGTGAACAGTAGGCCTCGCTCGTTGAAATAACAAATGTGGTTTTGAGCTTAGGTTAAAAATAGTGTGCCAGTAAGGAAGTAAGCAGGAGGTTTAGCCAGTGAAACATTATTTACAATTCCCGCAATTTCTAGTTCTCGTTTTTAATTCTTTCCTTGGGCTTTAACTGCTAAAGATTTTCTTTTAGAGGCATTGTTTTATTTAGATTAATAATGCGTAAGATAGCTAAAAATATCACGTAATAGAGGGACAACATACAATTAAATATTTACACACTTAAATAACTCAAACTTAACAATGTATCATAAGTTAACTTAAGTTCCATATCATATAGTAATATTAGAAATAATGAAAACAAAAGATGTTAAAACGTCGTGATAGTGATCTCAACTCATGTACCAACACTTCCCACGGTGTCCTACGGTCATTTTTTGTATGTCCTTTATCGCCGCGAGGTTTCATTTGTTTCATCTCATTTTGTATGTAATTCAAGTAAAGCTAAGTCAAATACTTTTATGAAATTTACAATGATAATTTACAGGTATACAGTTCAATTCTTTGATTTATTCTCTACATTTTCTTATAATAATATGTCATTTTTGGGCAAATGATATATTCCTAAATTACTATTCAAAACAGGCCTAGTTTTGTTAGCAGTCTTGTAGTAGGAACATAAAAACAGGTGTTTTCAAAATAAGAAATTAGAAATTGATAAATATTTTTATACAATTCTATTTAGAACTAAATTACGAAACTTGTTTACATTTATGAAAAAAAATACAATAATATATACTACTTTTTATGTAGGAATAAAGTTAAACATATTCCTTTCGTTACTGAACGTGATTGTTTCTTGAGCTAATAACTTTCTTAATTTTACTTCAATAATTTTTTTACTGGCATATATGAATTCTTTAAACATTTATCTACAAAAAAGCTATGGAACACTTTTGAATTGGTTTAGAATAAACGTATAAAAACATGGTTGAAATACAAAAACTTGGACGATTTTTAACAAATTCTAAGTTTACGGCCATTTTGTGAGCTTACAGTTAGAGATACGGAAAAAAATCAAGAATACAAAATTTTGTTTAAAATTTAATTTTCTTTTAGCTAATTTTTATTAGTTTTTAAATTTGACTTGCGGTTAAGCCACAAACTTGCTTTGGAAAAAGCTTATACTGAGATAAACGGTCCAGCCGCCATTTTTATTTTATTTAAGGGGTTAAAAATGAAAAATGGAAAAAAACTTATATATACATGGCTCGGCCTAGGAATAAGGAACATTGATGCAAAAAATCATCAAAATCGGTGAAGGCGTTTGGCCGTAATCGTGAGACAGACACACAGACATACAGACACACAGACACACAGACGAAATGCCGAACGGTCGAATTAAAACTGACACCTCGCTTACGCTCGGTCAATAAAAGTAAAACATTTTATTGGTGTGCTTTAGGACATATTGTGTATTGTACCCGAGTATCAAGGATACATACAAAACATGTGCTTAAATTATGTTTTTAAGGCGTGGCAGACCCCGTCGCCATCTTGAATTTCGACTCCCATGAGAACTATGTTACACGCGTAATAAGATTACTGGAATAATAACGAAGGACACATTTCCAAACTCTCGAGTCCTAAGAATATACGAATAAAATGTATTTATAGTTATTATCATTAAAAAAGTTAACTAATAAAAATATCCTTAGCATCCTATGCAAGGGGATTTGCTACTGAAAAGGGTGAAATTTTGTATTAATGGTAAAAATGTTTAGAAAAAAGGTTTCCTGGTGTAGTATATGCTGAAAAAATTCAAAAATATAAAACATAAAATGTTTGACTTTTATCGTAAGAAAAAAAATAAAAACTGGGATTTCGATGATTTTGCCGAGGCATTTTTGAAGCGATACAACTATAAAAGTACTTAATGGATTTTCCTGGTTCTTAATTTTTCTTAAAGGTAATACAGCCTTCTACAAATTTAGGTAGAATTATGTCGATAAACCTCAAATCTTTTTTTTTTATCTAACTTAACATTAAATTGTTTTTTATTTTTATTTACAGTTTTACAAATTATTTTTTGATTTATAATGTATGAAAGTTACAAACATAAATCTACCTAATTATTTATCTAAATACGTATAGAGTAAGTGGTAAAAATTTAAGTAATGTAATTCAAGTGGTTCTTGAGATATATCGAATTTAGTCTCTAAAAACATGAAATTCTCACATTTCGGGAAATGGCGAGTGAATGAAAAAGTGTAGTTCAGTGTGGAATACATTAAAAAAATGTGAAAAATGCCTAGGAAAATAAAGCTATTTATGTGTTTATATTTTATATTATGCCTGGTTATTTTTAGATGATTATTGATGATAATTTAAAAATATATGTAGGCCAAAACATAATTGTTATACAACCCGACAGCAATTTGGACTGATTTTTTTCCTTCGCAGAGTTGTTTAAATTTAGTTTTTCTGGTATATATGTAAAGAAAAATTACTTCTATTGCATTTTTCAAGTGTTTCAGGACCTGTAGAACAAAAATATACAAAAAAACGTATTTCCAAAATTTGATGGTTTTTGACCATTTTCAGTAGCAAATCAATTAAACCCATTCCCTTTTGCTTTTAAGTTATTTATGAGAATGTGACGATTAAACAGATTGTTAATAGTTGGCACCTTTCATTGGGAACCATATGAAGTATAATATAAAAGTGTTTTAATAAAATTTCTAAGGAAAACATGAATTGTAAGCTGTTTCTCTATTTTTCGTCAATAGCGGGGAACATAAGCTTTAAAATGATGCTTCAAAAATTAGTTTTGATGAATAATTAAGGGAGATATCGCTTAGCGACAGAAAACACCTTTGAGAAATAACATTATAAGGATACTAGGGGAGACCCCTGCGTGCTCCACACGCCAACCCCCGGCGCGACCTTCTAAAAACATATGTTACGTTTTATTTATAATAAAATTGTAGGATTAATAATAACCTCAAAACTAAGATGGTAAATAATGTTAAATGTTCAAATCAAATTATTTCTTATATTTTATAACAGTAGTAATAATAAAGGTTAAAAGAACCAGTAAGGCTCAGGTCTACACTTAATCAAAAACCTAACAAAAAAGTTTTAAATAATAACCTAAAAACTAAGATGGTAAATAATGTTAAATGTTCAAAACAAATTAGTTCGTAAATTTTATAATTTGAATAAATAATTCATTTCCTCCCTTATAAAAATCAATATTTACTTCCACAAAGCAGCTGTATTAGTTAGTTTCTTATTATAAACAGCTGTTTTGTATTAAAATGTTTTTATAACCTTCTGAATACTGTAATCATCGTTATTTACATCCACAGACAAGACTAAATTAAAGCTGACCAAATGTATCACAACATTGGTTCTTATCATTTTGTGTCCATCTACATAGTTTCCACGCTCAAAATCACTTATTATTAACAAATTTTTCCTCAGGTTTTTTCCCTTACTTATCTAACTCTTCAGCCCTTCGTCCTACGAAAAAAATATGGCATATGAATTTGCAGAGCTGTAGATTTTCTTAAGAACATATATGATATTTTACATTTGTATCTTCAACCATTCAAAAGTTATCTCAATTTTAAATTTTAATTATGTGTAAATTTCGAGATTTTGCACAAAAACTCAACTTTCGGATTATTTTTACTCTACTGCTCTAACTTTATACAGAGTGATACAAAAGTCCGGCCTCCCGTTAATAATTTAAAAATTGTTGCACATATCAACTCCGTACTTTCAGGAACCTATTCAATAAACAAACAAACAAATATTTTATTATTATATCAAAAAATGTATCTGAAATCTTAGATCCGCCATCTTGAATGTAACGTTTTTTTTTTAATGGGAAGGTGGTCATGTAATACATCATTTCGGTATAGAATTTCAAGAGAAAACCAACTGTGAAATTTGCACATCAATATATGTTTAACCGATTAAATAAACGGTACCAGGAACTGGCACATACTTTCTCACAAACACATTTAAATTACTAAACAGATTCACTGTGACTTGTAGGGTGGGGTAGGAGAGTTTTTTTTTATTACAGTTGGAGATTAACTAATAAATATTATTATTATTATCTAGAGAGAAAACTATTCGATCGATTTGGAAAAAAATTGGCACCAAACACGTCAATTAGGTCTATATAGATGCACGTAAAAAGGTTTTGAAAAATTTTGAAA
Source organism: Philaenus spumarius (assembly GCA_018207615.1). Classification (NCBI taxonomy): domain Eukaryota; kingdom Metazoa; phylum Arthropoda; class Insecta; order Hemiptera; family Aphrophoridae; genus Philaenus; species Philaenus spumarius. The sequence goes on from JAGFPH010008927.1 coordinate 12,855, forward strand.
AACAACCCGCTTTATGGCCAAAAACCCCCAAAAATAAGTTATTATTATTATTATTAGCTAAACGAGAATTTTTAGAAAGATGCGGGTTTTTGTATATGGTAGGGCACATTAAAGGCTACAAATAAGCCAAATTTTATCAAAATCGTTAGAGCCGTTTTTTTATAAAAAAATAATAACTGATGTTTTGGGGTTTTTTTCGCCAAAAAGGGGGTTGTTTTTCACAAATTTTCAAAATCCTTTTTCGTGCATCTATACAGGCCTACTGGACATGTCTGGTGCAAATTTGGTTGAAATCGATCGAATAGTTTTCTCTCTAGCTTTGTATACTTTTATTAAAGTTGGAGATAAAGTAATAAATATTATTACTATTATCTAGAGAGAAAACTATTCGATAGATTTCAAACAAATTTGCACCAAACACGTCAATTAGGTCTTTATAGATGCACGTAAAAAGGCTTTGAAAATTTTGGAAAAAGAACCCCCTTTATGGCCAAAAAACCCCCAAAAATCAGTTATTATTATTATTATTAGCTAAACGAGAATTTTTAGAAAGATGCGGGTTTTTGTATATTAAAGGCTACAAATAAGCCAAATTTTATCAAAATCGTTAGAGCCGTTTTTTTTATAAAAAAATAATAACTGATGTTTTGGGGGTTTTTTGGCCAAAAAAGGGGTTGTTTTTCAAAATTGTTCAAAACCCTTTTTCGTGCATCTATACAGGCGTACTTGACATGTCTGGTGCAAATTTGGTTAAAATCGATCGAATAGTTTTCTCTCTAGCTTTGTATACATACAGGTATACATACATACATACAGACATACATACAGACATACAGACAGACATTTTGTAAAAACTACTTTTTTGGACTCAGGGGGTCCCAAAACGGATATTTCCACAAAAATCTCAACTTCGATTTTTTTTGCGATCACTATACTTTCTCTATACTATAGTATAGTGAGAAAGTAAAATGGCGGCAAAAAACCAACGAAATCGTATTTTCCGATTTTGGCCAATTTTGCTGTGAAAATTTCACCGATGGTTTTCTCTTGAAATGGAATATTGCTAACTGTATTATGCAAATTAAATGTTACACCATACAATTTATAATAATACTATATGAAATGTCTAAGGAAAAATCTTAAATGTAAAAATAACAATATCCGGATATAAAATATTAGTAATAAAGCTGACAGAAAACATTAAATTTTCCAGTAAGCCTAATAATTTGTTATATTTGAAATATTGAAACTATACATCATTAAAATTAAGGGGGGTTTTTTAAAGCAACATACAAATTTAACTGAAGTATCAACTTGTTTAGTATTCAAGTCCGACTTTTGTAGCTTTGGTAGTAGCACCACAGCCGGATTCAGTCTCAAGCCGCGAAATCGTTGAAACGTGCATGCGTACAGTAGGCCCAAACCAGCTACGCGCGCGGGCTTCAGAGCAAGCGCGTGGACTGGGTGCGAGGCGGGGGTATATTTCTAAAAACATCCGCCGCACCGGAATGCGACCAAATTTTGTAATGTTTTTATTGTTTTAGGGTTTTCGTAAACAAAATTGTAAAATAGGATTATCTATATATTAAAAAGAATTTATGAAAACTTGTGGCAGTCAGTACGGCCATTCTATCCGGCCGATTTCCTTATTTTTTTTTTTTTTAATTGCAGGTAATAATTCACAGATATGTCATCAAGCATTACAAATCATGTATCTTTCGCCTTACAAACGTTATAATCAAATGCAAATTTCTGCTGTGTATTCCTTATGGGGTTTTTTTTGGTTCTTTGTCCACTTTGCGTTCGTATACCGTCCATCCGATTGGTTTGAAATTTTGCATAGTAACACAGGTTAACCCTGGGAAGGTTTTAGGCCATTTACCGAAGTCCTAGGACATTAGGGCTACGCCCCAGTGGCCCTCAAAGTTTCAATGTTAATCTTATGGAAGAAAGATTTCTATTGATTTTATCAGGGGCACAAAAACAGCTGTTCGTATAAAAAACTTAGCAACACATCATGTTTGTTTACTTTCATTACCATAGCAACATTACTTAGAAAATTTGAAGAGTATTACCTTTTTGAGGTTACATTGACAAACTAAAAACAAACACAAACAAAAATCAACGAAAAATGCTAACAGTATTTTAATTCAATTCAAACATTGGTTGTTACAAACCTATTATATATAAAACAGCTAATTTGGATCAAAAACTGAACATAATCATTCACAGATATGTCAAGTCTTATATACAGTATTATCATCCGTTCAGCCGCTATTCACCCGAGAAGGAGCTCCGGTATACAATCCTTCAAATTTCCCATGTTAATCTTATGGAGATAATGTTTAATGAGTTTGAGTCAGCTGCCAAATAAAACAGCTGATTTATGCTCGGTCACCTATGTACAAACGAGCCAAAGATTAACGAGATTCTTTATCGAATTTTCCACCTGCGAGCGAAGCGAAGCAGCCATCTGAGGCCGAAGGCCGAGCCGGGGTTGGGACGCGGAGCGTCCAGGGGCAGAGCCCCTAGTATAACATTAATACGCTTTTAATATTTTTATTATTTGGCTGTAAACTAAACAAGCTGCCAGAAAATCATAATACACCCGTAATGCAAGGGCAATTCTCTTATTTTAACTTACATCGCAGTTTTATTACGAAGCATTTCCGAACCTTTGAATATATGAACTTTTTTCATTATTTTTTTATTTTTTTTTTTTTTTTTTTTGCTAGTAGAATCAGCTCAGAAAGTGCTCGGAACATAATGCAAATAACTGATTATTTTAGCTCATAATAACTTTAAAATATTTTGTTTCTAGAGTAATTCTGGGCATTGTTGACAACTACCGAAAAATACATTTTCCCTTTTTTGGTCAATATCTCTGTTATCCTTTGAGCTACAAAGTAAAAAAAATTTGTAATTTTCTCTTGTAATTTTTTTGTCAAGTTAGCGGTTTTTGAGATATTTGACATTAAATATTATAAACGGCCGCCATTTTGAAAATATTTAAAATAATGTTCTAATTTTACTTTCTCACTATACTATAATCGCAAAAAAAATCGATGTTGAGATTTTTGTGGAAATATCCGTTTTGGGACCCCCTGAGTCCAAAAAAGTGGTTTTTACAAAATTTCTGTCTGTATGTCTGTCTGTATTTATGTATGTCTGTATGTGTGTATGTCTGTATGTATGTATGTCTGTATGTAGACAAAGCTAGAGAGAAAACTGTTCGATCGATTTCAACCAAATTTGCACCAGACATGTCCAGTACGCCTGTATAGATGCACGAAAACGGGTTTTGAACAATTTTGAAAAACAACCCCCTTTTTGGCCAAAAAAACCCCAAAAATACAGTTATTATTTTTTTATAAAAAAACGGCTCTAACGATTTTGATAAAATTTTGCTTATTTGTAGCCTTTAATGTGCCCTACGATATACAGAAACCCGCATCTTTCTAAAAATTCTCGTTTAGTTAGTAATAATAATAATAACTGATTTTTGGGGGTTTTTTGGCCATAAAGGGGGTTGTTTTTCAAAAATTTTCAAAACGTTTTTACGTGCATCTATAAAGCCCTAATTGACGTGTTTGGTGCAAATTTGTTCGAAATCGATCGAATAGTTTTCTCTATAGCTAATAATAATAATATTTATTAGTTAATCGCCTACTTTAATAAAAGTATACAAAGCTAGAGAGAAAACTATTCGATCGATTTCAACCAAATTTGCACCAGACATGTC
>JAGFPH010008927.1:16696-30212 GCA_018207615.1 Philaenus spumarius
TATTTCTTATTGTATATTTTCTCTGTGACATGGCTGTTAGTGTTACAGATACCCCTGTTCATGAAAGAAATTCAAGGAATTTGCTTTCATGAACACCAAAAACACCACAGTCCATGTAACAGAGAAAGAAAAAAAAATTTTTTTTTTTTTTTTTTTTAAATTTCAAAGAAATTTGGTCTTTACAACACTCAAAAAATTTCAAAAATTACAAGTTATATTTAAAATTCTAATTATTGCTCCTGTTTCAAAATACGTCATTTGTCAATGCTTATCTTTACTTAATTATTAGTTGCCACAAAAATTCAAAAATCCAAAAACTCAAAAATTATAAATTCAAAAAATCAAAAAACTCAAAAAATCAACTCAAAACAATCAAATATCGAAATCAGATATCACAATTAAACAACATTAAAAAGTTAATCACATCAAAATTAAGTTTCACAATTAAGTATTACAATCAACATTACTGAAAAAATCAAGTTACACATCATTATTCATTATCAAAATTATCAATCAAATTATACATCATTGTAATCATTCAAGTATTAGAGTTTTCATTGTTCATCTCTCAACATGTCTTCAGGCTCAATATATCCTGCAAATTAACATTACACATCAATTGCAAATCAAAATTCACTCATTAATCAAATTTTACATATTATTAATTACTTTGGCAACAAATAAAATTCACTTATTTTCATCCTTAACCTGTGGCAACTCTACACTCAATCACTCTCAGTTAACACATCTATATATTTAATTCCGTAAGCCCAAATTTGAAAATGAAATTCAGAGCGAACGGTAGGTCGTAGGATGCTGGGAGAGGTCTCATTTTAGAGGTCTGGGCATGAAGTTTTGGGGGAAAATATTCATTTTTCTTAATTGTGTCCCAAAAGTTTGTTACGGAATAAAATAAGTCCTATTTAAATAGCATGGGCATATACAGGCGTAAATCAGGTGTAAAATTTAAAGAAGAAATAAATATTCGTTTAACTTAATAATATAATATAACAGCTGATTTCACCCATCATCTGTAATACGCAAACAAAACCTAGCGCAGATTATACTTTGGGGTTATGTTTACAACTTCAATCAATATAAGTATTGCGAAGATAATTTTTTTCTAAATATGAGTTAAAGAACTAATGTAGCCTATAATACGTTATAAGATTTGTATTGAGGTTATAAACTGTTATATAAATACTTTATTTTATTATCAATATAATATATTTATGGATCCAAGTTTATAGAAGTTTATGTACACATTCGTTTAACTTCGGAAACATTCGTACATCTTAGTATAACATACAAACATATTCCATTAATAATTTCTTCATTATCAACTCCTATAAAAGCGAGTGTACGTGGAGTACAAATCATCGAAGGAGACTCCAAAGAATATTACAGTACCGTATTGATGAGGTAGTTTCAGAAGACCCTACAGAGAGATTAAACGTACCAATCGAGTTTATAAATTCAATAACAACATCAGGAATGCCACCACACAAGTTAGTTTTAAAAGTAGGTTCAATAGTGATGCTCATAAGAAATATGAACCTTGGATCTGGATTAGTTAATGGAGTACGAATGGTTGTGTTAGGTTTGTCTGAAAAAAGTATAAAATTATAAGTAATTACTGGAGTAGGAAAAGGGAACATAATTTTTATGCTACAAATAAAACTAATATCTACAGATCCTAATATGCCCTTTAAGTTTACAAGGATTCAATTCCCATTGCGATTAGCTTTTGCTATTACTATAAATAAAGCGCAAGCCCAAACTTTTACAAAAGTTGGTATTTATTTGAAGAGACCAGTGATTGCACATGGTCAACTTTATGTTGCCTTCAGCCGGGTAAAGCGGCCAGATGACGTTAAAATCATAATACATCCAAGTAAAGATCAAGGAAGCGACTAAAATGAACAGTATACAATAAATGTTGTTTACAGAGAGATTTTGTTGTCATAATATTAGAAGTTTAAAATTTTGAAGATGACATTATCATTGCGTTTTTCTAAGTTCATTTTTAATAGATTCAAAGACATTTACATATTTAGTTAATATCCATGAAGAGTATTGAAAAAAATTTCGTTAGTTGTCTTACCATTAAAATGTTTTAATAAATCCAAATACATGTATTTACATATTTAGTTAATATCCATACAGAGTACTGAAAAAATGTTTCCTTAGTTGTCTTACCATTAAAATGTTTAGATAATAAACCGCTTGCACAGTGCTTTCAAATTTTAGTTTTAAACATAGCAGACATCAAATTAAATTACGCAGGTAGGCCCTATGTAAGAATTATTGTGCGTATTATATTCACAAATTTTTAATGATAATTTAAGGTACGGTGAATCATGAGACAAACAATTTACTTAATAAAATTACTACAATATATAGGGGCAATTGCCCCTACAAGCCACTAGTTTTAATTAATCATTCACACTACAAATCAAATTCTTTACAATATTTAAAATTTACATTTACATTTACATACATTCATACCAGTTTAATATATCACCTACATATCAAATTGTGAATTAGACCTTCAAAATGGCAATAACCCCCTCTCAGACAACGTATTTGGATAATTCCATGAGAGTGCAACTACCTGACCAAATGAAAAGAAGAAAAAAAATAAAACATTCAACGGCGTATATATACATACATATAAACAAGTTTGTGATGGTGTGCGTCAGCAAACACCATCCTTATAACTATGTAAAAACATCAATATAAATATAAAATTGAAATTTGAAAAAATTATTTACTTTGTTTCATTTCATTTCTATCACACATACCTCCCATCATCCACTCCTTAATCAACCCCCATTAAACTCCCAAACATGTCGTTGAAGGTCACAGCATTGTTATACATTGTCTGTATCCAACGTATAACCCCCTACAACATTTCATTAAAATGAATTTAAAATTAGTGAAAACAAATCTAAAATCTTTAGTTTGCCACTCCCCATAGAACTTTCATACTCGCCTCATTCGTACTACAAGTTAATTTACATTTCAATTTTATATTTTTTCTAAATTATTTAAACTAAAGGAACAAAAAACAAAAAACTATTTACAGGAAAGATCGAACACCAGTCAGGTAAGTCTTTTTCTTTTTTCTCGCAGGCCTCTTCAAAATGAGTAGGCCTAGCCTATGTCTTATTATCTTTACTATTTTTTCTTTCTTATTATTATTTAGCCTATAAATTTTGCTCCTATATTTCATTTTTTGTTTTTTGCTTCTCACCCTAGAAATTGTTTTCATACCTTGAAAATAGCTTATTACAGAATTATAACCTTGCTCAAATTTCACTTTCCCAAATTCACAACTCAATGTTTTGATAAGCCTATTTTCTTTTAAATTTATTTTCTTTAAATCCAAGCTCAAATCCTCATTTAAATTATTAATTACTTCAAAACCATTACAATTGACATCTTCATTCACTTTTACAATGTCAAATTCTACAGTATTACTTTCTACAATATCATTTAAAACATAATCGTCGCATAGCTCCTCCACAACTACTTCATTTACATTTATTACTTCATTTATACTCTCTGTCACAATAGGCTTATCAAAACTGTCATAAACTTTATCATTTTCAAAACATTTGTTTTCTACTGACTTTACTTCAGGCCAACTGGTCGCACTATCTTTTACTTTATCAGTTAAGCTCTCATTTATGTCTACCAACTTATTTTCAAAAGATCTGGAACAATTATTGATTCTAATATTATCAATTGACTCTATTTTTACATTATTTATGCTTTTGACAAGTTCACTGAATTTTAGGTCACTCTCCGTTCTTAAATCTCTACACTCCTTACGCATTATTTCCATCTCATTTTGCAACTTTATACTCAAATCGTTATAACTAGCTTCAGATTTTACACTTAAATTTTTTATTTCAGTTTTTAAACTATCATTGTTTACTTCTGACTTTACACTTAATTCTTTTAAGTTTAAACTTAACTCTCTATTCTCTGTACTTAAATTTTCAATCTTACTATTTAGATTTTCATTTAAATTGTCATTATTTGTTTTCATTTCTGTTTTAATTTCAATCAAAAAACTCATCATCATTTCTTTAAAATTGTCACCAACAAATTTATCACTTGACCTAACCTCCTTTAAACTTTCACTAGGCCTATCTTTGATTATCTCTTTCATTTCTAACTCCTCTACCCTACCTTGTGCACTCTCATTTACGGACTGATCCAATTCTAGACCTGAATCATTTAGGCCTAACTCCTCTACCCTGTTTGCCATATTTCAAAACTTATTTCAACAATTTGAAATTGAGTTGTTTGCCACAACGCCTCAAAAATCTCCAAAATCGCCACGACATCCACTTCGCCTTCGTTTAACAACCCCCGAGTTGGACGCCATTTTGTAACTTAAGGTTACAAGAAATAAAAGTATTTAAAGTATATAATGTGTTAAAAAAAATGAGGTTCGGTAAAAAATTCAAAAAATAAAAAAAATGTTTTAAATCAAAAATAAAAACGCTATATGTGGATTATCTAATAATTATTAATATCTCTCCTTCATCTCCTTCACTTATTCACCTTAAAAATCAAAAGTCGTCGCTCATGTAATACCCTAAATCATTTATATACCTCCTAGGCCTATTGCCTTACTTCAATAATAAAATCACCACCCACTTAAACTCTCCACAACATCTCTCACCTGACTTCAACGTAGAACACTATCATATGTTTCACCTTATTTTAACTCACCTTACCATGATTCACCTTACTTTAATTCACCTTAAAAATCACCTTCACTTAACTCCCACAATACTACTAAAAAATAATAATCATAATATTTGCGATAATCCACATATAACCTCACTTATGCTCTGTTTGCATATAACTACTCATAATTGTTAATTACTGAAAAATATTTATTAATTAATTTGATTTCCTCAGGGGTGGAAACCTGGCTATCAAAGTACAAGCTAAATGGACGTTCGTGGCTGTATAAAGAAATTCAAGACATTGTGGCAAAAACCTTTGTTTACTCAAACATGTTTAAAAGTGAATGTTCACAACAATAAAAAGATATCAACATAATGTTACAAATATACAAACAAATCAAAGAACTATTTACAATTACATGAAACTTTTATCAACCCTATCTCTCAAAAAGTAAAAAATTGACGCAACAGAAATTAAGAGAAGTTACTTTTTAAAATAATCAAAATTTAATACCTGCAGACTAAAAAATATGTCCTATGGCCATTATTACTCACTGCGTTATATTCGTCGCACTGTTATTTACCTAGGATTTTTTGTCGTTAACACAATTCACTTGATATGTTCCGAAGCCTATCTCACGCTAGTCCCGCCGAAGCACATGGAAAAGTTATATGTCGAAAAACACTCAATTTACATGATCAATTCCAATTTTTTATGATAACACCAACTCAGAAGTATATGTACTTTAGTTTGGGACTAAACTTGTCACCATTTCATAACAAAAACTACATTTTTGTGTAACATTCCTCGCCGGCTTTATGCAACGCACATCAATAGCTACGCCATCTTGTTAGAAGGCCACTTGCTTCCAGAACGTTCTGTCGCGTTCCCTATTGCTTGATACCTGTCTTTTGTCACGTACACAAGTTGATGCCCTCTCTCTCTTTGAATTGCTTCCATGATCATTGTATATGGAGTTTCTTATTATACTGAGATCTCGATACATGTCGAATTGTGTTATGTTTTGTTATTACTTTTTATTTATTGAACTGTTTATAATTTCAACTGCTGCTTTATATTGTTCACTTCTAACGTACTACTCATTGAAACAAAATCTCTTATATAATTTTCACATTTTACATACGTTCATATATTAATATGTTCTTTAAGTCTGCTTTTATATTACTTACTTTTACAATCTGCTTTTATATTTTATTATTTATTTATTAAAAAAAAATGATTCTATCGTAATTATTTTGTGTCATTAGGAAATATATATATAAAAATTATAAATGGTTAATATTATTTAAGTATTGCGTCATTTATTTATTTAGACCAAACCTCTGTGCTTTTAGACACTATAGGAAACAGCTGATTATTTCTTATTGTATATTTTCTCTGTGACATGGCTGTTAGTGTTACAATCTTCTATCTTTAATAAAAACTACATACTCCCTTTACCGACCTTCTCCTATTCCAAGCAGTTATCCTTTTGCCCGCTAGGTAGCAACTCGGTGTAGTCAAAGCATCTGAGACTTCCCAGCTGTTTCCTTATCTCTTACTTTGACCTGCTTCATGCTTAGTCATCGAATCTTCCAGAAGCCGTCCGGCGACATATTGCTTGCTGTTACTATGATGTTAAGACATATTTTTTTTGCCTGCTTCTAATGTGAAAGTTGTTGTGGAGGAAAGTGCCTTTTGTGTAATGTAATGTAAGGTTTTCGGAGTAAGTTATTTGTGCAGCGTATTCTAAAAGTAAAAGTTAATGTCGTTTATTCTCTGAAAACATTTTGTAATGTTTTGTAACGTCTTTCAAGATATACTCCGTATTAACCCAGGTAACAATCTGCTTTCATTATTATTAAGTTTAAGATTTTCAAACTGTCGATATTCATCCATATATATTAATTGTGCCTAAATATAATGCTATCTTTCTTTTAATTAAAATTCTGTTAATCAAATTTAAAACTAGAGTCAATCATATCTAACCTAAGCTTTTATACAATCAGACTGTAAATGTTTTTTGCTTCTAACTTTTGCACTTTAAAATGTTCATAATTGAAGAACTCTGTAAAACCATATGTTTAATGGACAGTTGTGTCGTTAACTTATTTTAAAATCAGTTTGGAAATAACTATAAACTTTAAAGCATTCTGCTATTACTATCAAGCATGTTCCAACTGTAATGTTTTTGACAAACTGTAACAAGCATTATGCAGCACCATTTTAAACATGTTTTTTCTGCATAATGTCAGATCAGTAATTTTGACTGTGTTGGACTGTTCTACAGTTTAACTGGGTTCTACATCTGGCTAAACTTTCTACATCTGGCTAAACTTTCTACATCTGGCTAAACTTTTCAACCATCTGGCTAACCTTTTTCACCATCTACTCAAAATTTTCAACAGTCAACTTATATAAAAAAAAAAAGAATAGAAAACATGCTTATGGATAATCTTTTTTAATTTTGAATTGTTATAATTTACAAGCTTTATTACCAGTCTACATAAACATTTTATTCACCAGCTGCTAAACTACAAACCTGTTTTTTATTAATATCTGCAAATCTACATAAACATTTTAAAGGTTGTTTCTACAGAGTGTCTCTTGTGATTGTAATGTATATTTATTAAATTTTTGTCTAGGTTAAGTTATTTATAATATAAGGGTGGTGCGCAGCTAGCTACTTTTCGACACTTACAATCCTCCAGGGATTCTTCTAAATTTATTCTAATTTAAAGGTGACGTCACAAACTAATTTATTTTCAGTTTAGTCTATTATTTTTTATTTGTTTATTTTTCCAAAATTTTCTTTTAAAATAAACATGTTGGTTGATCAACCGTATACCTAAACAGGTATACCAAAATTAGGTATAATAACTCTTTCCTTGTTAAACGTACACGCTATATTATAAGCTATATAGTAAAACTTACTGTATATGAATAATTGTTTTTTTTGTCGAAATGTTATCTTGTAATCTTTGTTAAAATTACTTATAAATTTAATTCAGAAAAAGGGGAGGGTTTTAGTTGTTCTTTTCAGGGTGGGTTAATTAATTAATTATTTGTTTAATTTTGTCTAAGGGCGTATAAATTAATTTTTTTTTAAATACATAAGGGCATATCAATTTTTTGTTAATCACAAACTATTTGTTTTTTGAATAAACCATTTAACTGATTTCTGTGTACATAATTTGTATTAAATAAGTTACCTTTTGTAAATGGATGAATAAGACTTATTCCAGCAGATTTTTAGCAGATCAAGGTAAGGTTATCTCTGTTTATTTTTTTTTTTTTGGGGTAGTTTATTTCATAATACTGTGTCGTCTATTCAAGGTCCAGTTCAGCTTCCGATTTGTTAATAGTTAAAGACGGCACACTTATTATGCACATTTTTCAAGTTTTTCTTTATTTAAAAAAAAAATCACCTTCTTTATTAATTTATATGTCAGGAATTACTTGACAAAAGTAGTCACATTCTTAGGCCAATAGACTTTTATTAACCAAGTAACAGAAACACAGCAATTAGGTTATAGCTTTTTCCATACTTATTTGTGTAGCCTAACTGGATTGTTCATAAATATATATATTTACCTTTACGATCTGTCATACAATCCTGGTTTTTCATCGTTAACCCATTCCACTCAAATTACTGGGGACCTAGAGTTGCTATCAGCTCCATTTAATTTCGAGCGAATATTGCATTTTAATTAGTTTACTCCAAAAAAAGTATTTCTGTCAGTTCTAAAAGGCTGATTTTTATTTGTTAGTTTCTTCTATGACTAAAGAATAGATTAGTATGAAATAAAACATATTATATTTTTATTTTTAAGTATATTTTTTATTTAAAAAAATAGAAATTTGTAACAAAAAACCGGAAAAACAAGAATTTTGTACAAATTTTCAATGGGAAGACCTATATATATTTGTTGCTTGTTTTTTGTTGTCTACATCCTTACAAACAAAATTAAGTGGTTTACAAATGATTTAGACACAATAATACATTATAAAAAATTATAATTGAAAAAAAAGTTTTTTGTACAAAATTTGTTTTTATGAAAAAAAATTATTTTGACACCAACTTGTACAAAATTGCCTCAACTATTTATTTTATTGCTTAGCAACAGCATTATTTAGGTTAAAACTAGTGAGAAAAGCTTTTTTCAAAACGTATTGGTAATATTGGAATCACTCAGGTTCGAAACAAAAGTTCCGTCGCCACTCCCGTCATTTTGTAACAAACTGCCGTCGTCTTCGTTCATTCTATTTCACAACAATCATTATTGTAAAAAGAACAATATTAAAAAATAAACTGTGAAATTACACACGATAACCTAGTACAACAAAACTAAACAACGCGTAAGCTCACTAAAACACTGCGAAGTAAGTAGGAACCAAACAACGGCGAGAGCAGACAGCTGTTTACAGAACGGCCAAAGACGGCAAACATTACATTTTCTAAAATTTATTTACCACAGAAACTAAACTCAAATGGTTCTAAAAAATTCCAAAGATAGCAGCACATCTCAAACTTCAACAATAGTGGTCATCAAAGTAACTACTTCCATTCAAATGCAATCTAAGAACCTTGACATAGCGAGTTCGGGGCTCGCATGACATAGGAGTTCGTGCGGATTAGTAGGGTGCGGGGCTGCCTCGACACTCGAGTGAAAAGGGTTAAAGGTTCAAAGAGCACCTCCCATCATCCACATCAAATAGAACACAACATTCTAAATTTGCCGAACATCTCATTTACACCAACCATGGATATACAGACATAAAATCAAATTTGGAAATAATACAGAAATGCAGAAAGGGACCCGTAATGAAAGCCAGAGAAGAGTACGAGATCTATAAACAACAAAAAACAGACTCTCTGATATTTTATTGAATGGCAAGTCTCAATTCTAGTCACACACCATTTTTGATATTCTACAGTTGCTGGACAGCAATGCAAAGTTGAATTTGACCGACTAACAGCGCTGTCCGAATACAATAACATAATAATAAGACACTAACAACTGACAGTGCGAGTTTGAAGTGAACATGGTAACATGTGTCGAATATCTTATGCTGCGGCTCAAATGTGTTTTTAGTCTTTATATGTTTGTAATGTACATTAAGTGTCATGTATGTATAAGTGTTTTAAATGTTTTTATTTGTGACAAAGTTCCCAGTGTGCACACAGCTTTAATTTGAAAATCTATATATATAAAATTCAATGTATGTCCGTCTGTCCTTTATGCGTTACCAAACCGTCTATCCGATTGCTTTGAAATTTTGCATAGTAACACAGGTTAACCCTGGCAAGGTTTTAGGCCATTTACCGAAGTCCTAGGACATTAGGGCTACGCCCCAGTGGCCCTCAAAGTTTCAATGTTAATCTTATGGAAGGTCAATCTTAAGGAAGAAGAAGAAAGATTTCTTTTGATTTTATCAGGGGCACAAAAAACAGCTGTTCGTATGAAAAGCTTAAAACAGCTGATTTAGATCAACAACTGATTTGGATCAAAAACTGAATATAATTTTAGGTTAGGCCTACAATGAACTAAAACACCAATTATTGGGCTAGTTATTTAAGATATATAAAAGCCAAATACCACTCACTGACTGAACACTTAAAAAGAATACAATTACGTTAGAAAGACTGAAAATAACAACCACCGCGGGCAACGCCGTACGGGTCAGCTAGTTACTGAATAAAATAGTCGAAACGGCCGTCATTTAAAATCGATAAAAAACCAGGATTGTACGACAGATTGTAAAGGTAAATATATATATATATAAAGCTTTTTATTTGTATTTGTTAAACTTGTTATATACTTTGTAATTCGTTATTATGCGTTATGTTTTCCTACAATAAAGAGGCTTATTTTATTCACTTTTATAGAGTATAGTGACGTAATATTAACACGCTTAATATTTGTCATGTTATATAGTTTGCTAAGGCATGTTGATGTTGCCATTGTAATATACATGGTTTTTCGTTATTATGCGTTACTTTTTCATACTATAAAGAGGTACAGTATTATATATTGATTTCTATGAAGTATAATAACGTAATGTTAACACACTTAAATGTAATTTTATATAGTTTGCTAAGCCATGTTGATTATATGGCAGACAATGTTCAGATTTAAAATAAATCAGTATCATACAACATTCTAAATCATCTTACCTTTAATCTTTGGGTGGTTAGTGAAAATATTTTTTTATTTATAAACGTGGAAAAACAGCCAAAATGTATTACTAAAGCTATGTAAATAACTAACAAAACCTCAGAGACAAATCTTTTGCCAGTACGGCTAAAACAAGACGGTCGGAAAATTGAGCGAGATTCTGGTGCGCACTTAATCATATCTTTAACCTGCTGTAAACACTAAACTACTTGAGCTAATTTATTGAAAAAATATGTTTCATAAAGTTTAACTTATTGGCTCACACTTTTACAATTACCTCGTCTCTGACAAAAAACAAAAAATTTCTTCATAGAACAACTTTTTCATGTCACAATTTAAAGTTCCATATTAAGTCCTAGCTTTAGTTATTTATTTATACCGTTAAAGATTTTGTATAGTAATTTTTATATCATTATCATCCCACACTAATATTCTGTCAGTGTGTACAAATTCAAAGGAATCAGTGTGCTGTAAGTGTTCAAAACAACAGTGTATTTGAAACAAGTGCATCAAAATTTTAGAGACATCTCCTTGCCGTTTCGGCTTTCTAGACATTCCCAAGATGATAGGACTTGACTTAACACTTTTCATATTGTACAGGTATGGGCAATGCCCAGTCTATTTTATTCTGTGGTCGATGGTACAGGTGCGCAGAGCTTCTGTCTCTGTCACTGCCAAGTTTGACTCCAACTTTCCAACTCGCAATCTTAGTTAATGTCTGCGCGTAATGTAGTTAATGTGCGCGTAAGCAACCTTGAATTGGTCCATTTTAATTTCTACAGATAATGGGTGTAACATAGAAAGTTAAATAGTGGCTGCGCTTTTACTATCCACTTACAAACTATATATTTTAAATTTGATGTACTCTGCTTCTAATTTGTGCGATTCATCAACATTTTTCAAACTAACGCCCCCCCCCCCCCCCCAAATATTCCAATGACGCAGCCTGTGTATGCCCCCCCCCCCCTCTGTGGGCACACGTGCTTATGGTGAGACATATTGTCGTGAGTTGTAAATGAGCATTGATCATGGTCCCCAGAACAGGTTTTTGGTTGTAGTTAAAAATTGTATATATACATTATATGTAAACATAAACATACCAGGGCTATAATTGTCACTATAATTATATTTATTATAATCCAAATTGGAACTTTCATCAAGTATTTTATCTAATATACTGCCTTAAACAATATTTCTGACCCGCCACCATGTTTGTTGTTAACTTGATCTTACGAAGTGCAAATTATATGTGTCTTTACATGATAATAAACTATTAAATAATCTGCTTATTGCCATAAAGATCAGTAAAATCAAGATCATTCGTAGTGGACAAAGTCTGCTTTCTGATTCCATGCGCTGCAAAAAATTTTAACTGTAAGTTTTCATTTGATTAACACTTTGAGCTCGAAGAGTGTTTAAAAAGTTCCTCTAGAACTTGTTTATGTCCACAGGGAGTGACCACGCCGTTTTCTGTATCAGCTTGGAATTGTTTTCGCAGTCTTGTTCCTCCCAGCTCGTATGGCTACTGAGAGTGCCCAATACAAAACCCCGCGAACACTCGCATGGCCATCGTGAGTGGACATAGCATTATGTATCTATGGAAACGTATTTCTTTTTACAAAATTATATTATTTTCTGTGTAAAGTGCTGAAATCTGTAGAGAAACTCTTGAACTATGTGAACAACACATGATTACTTTCCCTCCTTTTATAACAGGTTTGTTGAGCTCAATAATATAACCTCTATATTTTCACTCAGTGCTGTCCTAGTTGTTTTTAGTGTCGTAATAAATTTCTGATGATTATAAAATTATGGAAATGGATAATTTAAATTAATGAAGTTATAATGTAAGTTTATACAATTTTAAAACATTTTAAATATTGCAGTTTGTCACTTAAAAATATGACTATTGGTTGTATCCAACTTTGGCTTTCATATATTATTTATATAATATAAATATATAGTCTTTATGAGTTTAAAATTCTAAGCAATACTGTGTTTTCTATTTCAAAAAAGTTATATTTTGTCATTAAACAGAGCTTATTTATAAAATATTCATGTTTACTCTAACCTACTTACCTACATGACAAGTGAATTCAACAAAATAATTCTGAGCTGGTGATGTCGTCCAATCAAAATGGCAGCCAAGTACATGCTGACAAAAGAGCTGCCACTTTCGGTGGCCATGTGACCTGAGAGGACTAAGTTGTCTAACAGTCGGGTTCGAGCGCAAAGGGTTAAGAAATAAGTCTTTGAGAGTGTTAATATAGTACTAGGGGCTCTGCCCCTGGACGCTCCGCGTCCCAACCCCGGCTCGGCCTTCGGCCTCAGATGGCTGCTTCGCTTCGCTCGCAGGTGGAAAATTCGATAAAGAATCTCGTTAATCTTTTGCTCGTTTGTACATAGGTGACCGAGCATAAATTAGCTGTTTTATTTGGCAGCTGACTCAAACTCATTAAACATTATCTCCATAAGATTAACATGGGAAATTTGAAGGATTGTATACCGGGGCTCCTTCTCGGGTGAATAGCGGCTGAACGGATGATAATATATAAGACTTGACATATCTGTGAATGATTATGTTCAGTTTTTGATCCAAATTAGCTGTTTTATATATAATAGGTTTG
>JAGFPH010008927.1:35935-51150 GCA_018207615.1 Philaenus spumarius
TACTACTATTTTGATGTTTAAAAACCCTAAAACTCACATGTATTACAGAACTCCATTTTAATGAAACAACAAACAAACAATTTTTAGTTAATTCTATAAAATTTATTGAGTCTTGCCTACAATGTGTGTTTGTTTTTTCATTACAGAGCTGTACCAAATATAATTGTGGTATAACACAAGGATGCAAGACTCAGGAAACTATATACCTTAACATAAAGATATATTCTTTATAATACCATGTAGGATTTATAAAGTCTATTCGCTTTCGGAATTGCTGATATATAATATAGATTATCTGACCTTTTATAGTAATCTTGGAAAATTACTTTTTAATTCGCTTAATAATTACCTTTTATTAAGTTCCCGTTCGAAAGCACAGAAACTATGCCATGGCCATGCCAGTGCAAAATTTGTACAACATTTGACGAAAAGCTAGCCTCCGATAAGTTTTATTTAGTTTTTTGTGTCGTCTTATCGTGTGTGTTCAGTGTTGTTGTGTGTTTTATTTAAGTGTTAAGTTCCTACACCTGACGAAGCCGGCTGCGAACAGCGAAACAGCACTATAGTGTATCTACAAAATAAAAACAATTGCTCTGACTACTATAAAAGGTAGGTATCTATATTATAAAGATATGGTAATCTTGCGCCGTATGGCTAACCTAAACGTAAAAAGATCCACTTGACATAACTTCCAGTTGTAGAGGTAATTTCATTAAAATTTACTTGTAGAAGTTTTTCAACACTTATCTTCAAGACTTTAACTTTCAAAGTTAAAGAGGTTTACCTATGGGGTTCAGGAAACCAATAAAATTTGTTTTACCAAGATTCATTCACTAAAATTGTACAACTTATAGAGGGAAAATCAGCATTTAGGGTTATGGAAAGCTAAAGAGGAATTGCAAAATTTGAGATACCAAGAAATTGGGAGTTTAAAGATTCCACTGAAGCAATAAATTCTATCAAATATATGTCAGACAAGTCTATTACATTCACTCACCCAATCTTAAGAGCTAATAAACAAATTTGACATTTTTATAGATGTGGTATGAGATTGTTTACAATCCTATACTTACTATTTCATGCTTATAACTGCATGTAATTAGGTAAAAATATCACAAATTACCTTGGTCAATAGAAGCTCCAGCAATGTGGTAGAAAGTGAGTGCTGTGTCAACGTCATTAATATTGTTGAGGAAATGAAAGAACTTGAGATAATCATCTCTACTGATTCCTTGAGCACTTTCTCGGAACCTATTGAATCATTAAATTAGTTAAAATAAGAAAACTATTTACTCGAATAGATAAAATATATATATAACACCTATTTCTAAAATTCTACTGGGCCTTTTTTTTAAACGATTTTTGTTTTGTTAAAAAGTTTTTGTTTGTTTCCAAAAGTTTAATTTGTTCATGGAAATTTACCCAAATACAGAGACATTTCCATATTTATTGTTGTAGTGCATTCACCATTTAAGATACTAAAACCAGCTAGTCTTAAAAACACAAATGGTGATTATATTATGCTTGTACACTTTCTCCATAATATTGATAGTACAGGGTGTCTACTACAAATGTACTACTTTTGGTTACCTTTTACCTATTCTTTTTGACAAACTACTGTCGGCATCCCACAAAATAATGTTTTAATAGCAGTCGATGGTTGTAAAGCCTAGTCCACACTTACAAACATGTTTGCAAAATGTTTTCCAATTGTTTTTGTGTTTCTCATTTGTTTCTCATTTGTTTCTCCGATGTTTGCCGAATGTTTCTAAATGTTTCCGAACAGTTCGCAAACAGTTGGCAAACAAATGTTTTCTGTTTCCTAAACCAAAGGAAAACACGCAAACATGTAGATCAGGCAATGTACTGGAAAATAAATAAATTTTTGCCTACAGCTCCGATTTGGATGCAGTTTTCTGCAACATGATCAGAAAAATACCAGGAAAAAGTCTACATATGACCAGTTTCGGGAGAAAGCGGAAGTGCATCGCGAATGCATAAAGTGCATCTAAAAGTCCATAATTTTTTGAAACCTCTAAAAATGGATGAAGGTTTTTGGGGGCGCTGTTCTCATTTCTGATCATACGAAGTGCTCCCGGTTCACCAAAATTTGTGAAGTTGCGCCAGAGACTTCAAAATTTCCTCTCAGGGTTTTTCGGAGGTGCTGATTTCATTTCTGGCTATGCGAAATGCCCCCAGTGCACCGGGGGGCTCTCTGGGGGTGGGAAATTTGTGATGTTCTGTTCCCGGTTCCATGCAATAGTAGCCATCTTCTAAACTGCACAGTTGACAACAAACCAGATCACTTCAACAACTGGACCGGTACTGCACACGTGCTATATAGGCCTGAGCAGAACGAAACACTGATTGACCAGGCAAACTAGTACGATTAACATACTTTTATTAATAATTACTGATTTTAAAATCAATACAAAATTAAAATGATTTAAACAAATTAAAATAGATAAAGATTATAAAAATTAAAAAAGATTATTAATCGTAATTGATGCATTTTAAAACAACAGATATATATATATTGCTACAGGAAGTAACATTTTATCCATGCTTAAAACATTCGATGCCGAGCGCCTCATTTATCCATCACTCGATTCATCGCTATAGACTAACGTGACACTATTAAATAGCGTTAATTGGTGAGTGAGTGTTTCAGTTGATTGACCCGCCTGGATTCGTGCAACCAGAAGCATGGTTTCATTGTATTCGGTTACTGTGTTATTTTAAAGCTATAAAGAGAACGTTACATTTCAAACGCAATGTAACACAGTGGATAAAGTCTGTGAAAAACAATGCTTAAATATAACTAACATTAATTTAATAAAATGCCATTAAATAAAGGTAATTTAAAAGACAACGGCAAACGTTAAAAAAAAAACGATGTCTGACTATAATTTTTATTAATTTGATGAAATATCAGTATTAAAACATTACAGCGGTATGTTTTATTAGGTTTTGACTGTCGCATTCAGGTTCCTGAAAAATCCGGGGAAAATGTTTCCAATTGCGGGAATCAATAAAACATAGGTTTCCTAGGGACTGAGGTAAAAAATCGTCAAATATTGTAAATTAGGGGAATTTATAATCAAGGTTTCACTGTTGATTGAAATTAAAGTAATAGGTTATTTTTAACTGCAGTGACTAGATAGATACAGTGGCTGCCATGTTTAACATAAATATAATTCCATCTGCTCAGAATACAATGTAAAGAATAGTGTTGTATCTCTTTGTAATTATAAGAGAAATTACCTCTTTGTTTAGTTTATATATATATATATATATATATATATAAAGGGAAAAACATGTGATTTAATTGTTACAGTTTGATATTTATATTGCAATTAAATAATACAAACTGTGTTTCTTCTTAACCCTAGAACCGGCAGATCGCACGAAACGTGCAATCATGACAACACATTTGTAACGCGTGATTGTATTGAATATTTGATCCACTAAAAATCTTCCAATCTCAAAAGGACAAACACCATTGGAAAGGTAATGTTTCAAACTTTATTTTTTGTATTTACAATTTCTTTCTAAAACGTATATTTACATACGTAATCATCGTTGCAGTTTATTAGTTTTCTACAAATCAATCGGCGCCCGAAAATTCATACAAAACATAACAAAATAATTCAACTTACGTCAATCTCTAAAACCCGCCCAGTAGGTTGTCTTAGTTAAACCTATGTATCGATGGATTCATCACAATTTCCCCTATCCAAAACTTTCATCCAATCAAAAATCGGATAAATAGTTCTGAAGTTGTAAGGGGTTTTGTAGACCCTTGCAATTGGTCAGTTTTCCAACCAGTAAACAGCGTTATTTATTTCACGTGATATGTGTGTGACCTCAATCGCTTTTTAGAGATATTTTGGTATCTTTGTAAACATAATGCTTCAAGCTAACTTCCCCTGTAAACCAAATATGCTATATTTGAACAGTTTATTGTGTAGGACCGTGGGGAAATGACTGCTAATACGGTCTCATCTAACGTTCAAATCTGAAACATAACGGACTTTTACAACATTGCCAGACATAAGAGTTTGTGCGCGCATCTTGTACAGAGTTTTCTATATTTTTCTAACTTTTGTTATTCAAATAATTCTAAGTCAAACACTTTTATGAAAAGATAATTTACAAGTATACAGTTCAGTTCTTTGATTTATTCTCTATACTTTGTTATAATAATATTTTATTTTTGGGCACAGCATATATTAGTAAATTACGTTTCTAACTTGGCATACTTTTGATAGCAGACTTGTAGTAAGAACATAAAATCAAGTGTTTTCAAAATAAGAAATTTGAAAATGTTAAATGTTTTTATACAGTTCTATTTAGAACTAAATTACGAAACTTTTTTACATTTATGGAAAAAATTACAAAAAAGTTTACTACTTTTTATGTAGACTTAAAGTTGAACTTTTATTTTTCCTAACTGAACATTTTTTGTTTCTTGAGCTAATAACTTTGTAAATTTTACATCTATAATTTTTTTACTTGCATATACAAATTCTTTGAACCTTTTTCTACAAAAAAGCTATGGAACACTTTTGGATTGGGGTTAATTTACTATTTTTGGCGAATTTTTGAATAAATGCTTGCACACGCCAAAAAATCCTTTTTCGTTAAAGCTGCCGGTTCTAGAGTTAAAAAGTGTATTCTGCTATGTCGTGCAAAACTATATAACAAATGTAATATAAACAGATCAGAATTTAGGATAAACATGGCTGTCAGCCAACAGGAAACAAGACCTCACTTGGCCGCACTGTTTCTATCTAGTGACTGTATTTTTAACTAACTGAAATCATACATTTTTTCATTCAATTGTGAACTAAGATTAAATTTATCTTGTGGAGCAGGATAGAATAACTGGAATCATTAATAGAATCATAACTAGAATAGATTGAAGAATCATGTAAAACTCCATTGATGCAAATGATCACCTCATAAAAGAAAAAAAAACTTATTCCTTAATTTGCCACTAGAGCCTCAAATTATCCTTCTTTAAGAAATAATTAAATAACATAACATCAACAACCAAAAAGTAGAACATAGTGGTTAACTTAAACAAAATTATGTACTAACGTTTTCTTAACCCTTTTGATCATGCGTGACTTCTTCTTAGGTGCATAACCAGCGTAAGCCAATAAGAGTTCTGTAAAATCTGCTTCGGATATGTTTCCGTTTTCGTCAGGATTTTTCCTCTGGAACTAAATAAAAGAAAAGTAAATGCAAAAGATAGAAAAACAAAAAAGTAGATATATTAAAAAGTAACATAATTGCAAAAGTTACAATTAGAGTTAAAAAAAAAAATATATATATATCTTTTCTATACTTCTTTATTGGTGTTCCTCAGGGAACCATACTGGGTCCACTTCTTTTTCTTATCTACATGAATGGCCTTCTTGAGATTATGCCCAATTCTTTAGCCTACGCTGATGATACAGCTATTCTTTGTGATGCTGATGACTGGCCAACGCTGAATGCTATACTTACTCGTGACCTACAGATTGTTAAGTGCTGGTTGTATGAAAATAGTTTGTCATTAAACATAGTAAAGTCAGTCTGTATGACTTTCGGCAATTACAGTGATTCTGTACCAGGAAAATTTACTATTTCTATAGATAATTGTGTTAATGAAAGAAAGAGATGTATTAAGTATCTGAGTTTGATAGTTGATCAATGTGTTAAATGGGCTGATCATGTCAATAGTATAATTGGTAGGACTAGGTACTTATTGTATATTTTTGCTAGGCTTAAAAAAGTCACTTAATTGAGTTATTTGTTAACAATTTATCATGCTCTTTTTGCTAGTATAGCTACTTATGGAATTTTGACGTGGGGTAATGCATACAGTAATGTTATAAGTAAACTAGAAAACTTGCAATATAGAATTTTAAAAATAATACTCCCTAGTCAATATGAAGATAGACCACTATTAATAAAGCAAAGTTTTATCTTAGAGTCATTAATGTTTGATTATGTTTTTCTTAGAGATACTTTTTTGTGGAATAACTAGAAGTAAGAATTTAATATTACCAAAGAATAAATTAAATGTTGGTAAGAAAAACTTTCATTATGTCGCTTTAAAAACTTTTAACATGTTACCAAAGACGCTTAAGAATATACAGCTAAGTAGGAATGGTATTAAAAGGAAATTGAAAAGCTGGATAGTCGAGGCAAATCCCAATTTTGAATTTTGAATCATGATCTATAAATTGTATTATGTCGAGGTTATTTTGTATATTTTTTTCTTTTCTCTCTCTTGTCTCCTATTAGTTTTAGTTATATTTAATTTTATTGGTTCATATAGCTTTAATATTGAGTCTCCCACTCCCACATACAGATACTTGTACCTCCACAGGCCTAGAATTAGACCTGTGGTAATATATGTGTATATGTATGTATGTAGTATATGTATGTATATAGTGGAATAAATAAATAAATAAATAAATATACAGATTAAAATTTTTGAAATAAATGTGAACAAAATTGATGTATTTTGTATTCTGTTGTACATTACACATAACTGCGAGGACACACATTAAGTAATTAACTAAAGTTCATTAATCAATATCTTCTAAGTTTTATAATTGCACTTACTTCCAAACTAAGAATTTCCCGTTGAAGTTGTCGTTGAAACTCTAAAAACTTCTCAATGGTCAACTTCTGATTCATATTTGGTCCAAAGAAGTAAGTGGTCAATGCCGAGTTGACACCCTAATGTAGACAATGTTATAATTAGTTGACTGGGAAAGCTTTCTAAAAAATACTTGAAGAATAGAATGAATAAACCAAGAAATCTATTTCTTTAAAAAACAAAGTCTGTCCAAACAAAATGACTGTCCGTTTTTAACTCGAAAAGCACTAATAAGTTTTTCAAATCATTATTTCCTGTATACAAGCTTGTTACCTGGGAGGTTTTATCAAAATTGTTTCAACACTTCACCATATTTTACAATATAGTCTTCCTTGAATGACTTGAATTTCCTTTTATTGAACAAATAAATAAATTCTATACAATATTATTATACACTGGTCAGATGTTTGGAGTTGTTTAATTCCACATAGTTACCAACTGTCAAGATTTCTACAGAATAAGCAAATGACATGAGAGAACAAAAATATTAGAAGGAAGTATTACGAAATAAGAATGCAAATAATTCTAATCAAATTTCAATAAAACTATTTACTGCAGAACCCCACTAATCCGCCACCAACGGGACCGAGAGTACGGTCGGATCACAAAAAAGGTTGGATTAACAGAGGAACACATTTATTTACATTAAAACGTAATAAAACAAAGTTTTAATCGAAAATACAGAACAAAAATGAATGGAAACACAAACGCTGAACAGTAATTCATGAAACACTAAAAAATTTATGTTCTTGTTGTTTTTCAAGTCGAAAAAGTCTGTAATGTTCTTTTACTTAGTAGAAGACAAAGTGGCCTTTACAGATTGATTACAATTATAAATTAATATAATTACCTAATTTTCTCCGTCTTGTGACTTCTTAAATTTTCTTTTTTAAGACATGTTTCGGGTCCGTGGTCCCATCATCAGTCAAATCGCTCCGTTGGAGGTCGTCAAATTATAATATATCAAAATACTAACACAAGAACATAACCCGTAACACATAATACAAAGTATACTTCAATGTCAACATTTCTTGATAAGGTACCTTATGTGCGCACTTTAGTCCATCA
This sequence comes from Philaenus spumarius, assembly GCA_018207615.1. Lineage (NCBI taxonomy): Eukaryota > Metazoa > Arthropoda > Insecta > Hemiptera > Aphrophoridae > Philaenus > Philaenus spumarius. The sequence goes on from JAGFPH010008927.1 coordinate 43,662, forward strand.
CGCGTGACACTGATGATGTAAAATGGAGAATGACTATATATCAACTCTAGGGGGCGTTTCCATTCTTATCAGACCTTGAACTCCGCGCGTATTCAATGGCCGTATCGTACAGATAGTTAGATTTAAAAAACAGTTGTTCGTTTAGTAAATTTTGCGGGGTTTTCAAATGTGCCTTATATATCTCGAACTCTTCTGCGGCGTTCATGAATCTGCCCTTGTTACAAAAACGGATTGGTTTCATGTTAGACTCAAAATCTGTGTAAATGTGATTACTATAAAACAAGTGCTGTGCGAAGTTAGATCTTATTTCGCATTTGTTATTGTGCGGCAAATGTTCTTTGAAACGGTCTTCAAACGTTCGGCCTGTTTGTCCAATGTAAAAATTACTACAATCACTACAGCTTATCTTGTATACGCCTGATTGTTTTTTGATAGGAGTTGGCCGTTTTGTGCGCAAGATTCTTTGAACACGATACGATACGGCCATTGAATACGCGCGGAGTTCAAGGTCTGATAAGAATGGAAACGCCCCTAGAGTTGATATATAGTCATTCTCCATTTTACATCATCAGTGTCACGCGTGATGGACTAAAGTGCGCACATAAGGTACCTTAGCAAGAAATGTTGACATTGAAGTACACTTTGTGTTATGTGTTACGGGTTATGTTCTTGTGTTTGTGTTTTGATATATTATAATTTGACGACCTCCAACGGAGCGATTTGACTGATAATGGGACCACGGACCCGAAACATGTCTTAAAAAAGAAAATTTAAGAAGTCACAAGACGGAGAAAATTAGGTAATTATATTAATTTATAACTGTAAACAATCTATTAAAGAGACTTGGATATCACAGAATGGATTTTAGCCTTTATAGTTACATTCTTTCCCACGCGCGATCTTACGAAGATTTGAGAGTGGGAATGCTCGTATCGACTTTAGACTTCTAGAAAACTCTATGCCCGGGATTACGTGCATGCTAGAGCGTAAACATACAGTAGACTCTTTCCCGCTTGTGGCTCTTTCCGACAAGAAAGCACCCAAATGTAAAGGCCGCTATTCTCAATTTAGACGTGTCAACGGTCTACTAACTCTTATCATCAATGATGAGTCAGCGAGTCACATAACTATTATAACATTTTGTATATATCTAAGTAAATTCAAACATATTTCAAAGTTAAAGAGTCCTGGTTAACAAACAAAAAAACAATGAAATGTAAGATTCAGTATAAGGCCTACCAACCTATATAGCCTAGCCTAGAGCAGTCAAAATTAATATCTTAATAAAGTAACTTTGGGATTTTGAATGAGTAAATTAAATCACAGTCAATACACAAATTATAACAAGCTTAAGCTAAATTAAATTAAACTTACCGTATAATATAAATAAATCAAATTTTAATCATCAATTTAGCCCATAAAAAACAGAGGCAAGTAAGAAAAAAATCATTGTCTTTAACCGATGTAGATTAAGTTAGTTTTATTGTAAATAAGATTGTAAATTAAGTAGAAGCATTGTGTATAATTTCAATTATAAATGATTACTTGTAAAATTCTAAAAGAACGTTAGTGTGTTTCGATAACCTAAAATATACCTAAAAGTAATACGTTCAATTTACGGCAAAGATGAGTGCCGTTGTTTGAACTGTGAACGCAATAGAAAGAGCAGATTTCAAAACAGCTGAGTTGTGACTACAAATACGATACTATTATATGAAAATATAAAATGGATATTTTGGACTTTATTAACAATTCAAAGTGAAATAAACATTTAATATAATTAAAAGTGATACCAAGGACATAAAATATAACGGTAATTGTAAAGTTCGTTATATTTAATAAAACATGATTACATACATACTAAACAAATGAACACTGCTAACGGAAGTTCTGGAGTTAAACTGTAAATGGCCGTAACGATTATTTGAGCGGTAATTGTTTAAATATTATAGGTTTTTTATACAGTCCCTTCTGAATAGCCATATAGTACAGTTGTATTTTGATGTGCAGTAATTAAACCAAAATTAATAAGAAGAACTGAACTGATTTAAAGAGTTTTGAACATTCAATAGAAAGAAACTAAAGTTAAACACCAGAGCTATAACAAATAAACCGGTTTATAGCAGTATATAGTAGAATCTGCAGCCTAGGTAATATTCAACCAATTTTCACAAACCCATATTCCAAAGTACCAGAAATTTGATCATCTAAATTAATAGACTTTGAGAACATTTAAATTAACTTCGATTTGGCCATATGTATATAGTGAACGTTCTGAACAATAGTAAATTTAGTCTGTAAATTCTTTTGTAGTAGTTTTAAGCATAGCATTAGGTGATTGCACATTTAACTAGCCAGGTACTCTTTAACCCGAGATAGAGAGAATATAAATAAAAATTTTGCATAGTCATTAGTTATATTAAGCCTATACAGCAAATAAGACACTATTGTTTCAGTGCTCTGATAAACTTGAAAAATATATTGTGTAAGGAAGAAGTATTTTAAACTTAATAAAATACAAATTTTGTTAACCATACAGAGTGAGTTATTGTAGAAGTTTGAAATAGATATTAGCAAGAAAGTATATAATAGAAGGCTTCTATTCTTTTAATAAATTCATTAATTAAAATCAATTTATTATTACAATTTTGGCTTCCACAACGTGGGGCTATTTGCTGAGAAAATAATAATAAGCCTCATTAATATCACATTATACTATGTGTACAGTACTTTGATTTAAACTGCTTTTAATTTCTAAGATTGAGAACGTTGCGGCTGTATTGGTGAGAGGAGGCTCGCCACGTGCTATTCCAATCAGGAAGAGGCAGTAGTTGTCATGGCAACACATTTCTGTTACATTGCTTTACATTGCAAACCGGTGAACTGCCATCTGTTTTGCAATAATTAAACCACTTGCTTGATGAGAAACACCGAAAACATAAATAATCCCCGATATGGCGGTATGGTCGGTTTTACACGAAGAGTGGGTTTACCCGAGGTCAGACTAGCAGGGTTCTACTGTACATACACCAAATTAGAAATTTATACATTTAATTATACAAAGTAAAACTCGTTGAAAACTAATTGTGTTCACAACTCATTACAGTACTCTACACAAAATATAATTTACCTTAAAAGTATTTCCCGTGTTTGCATGGTCTCTATGACGACTGCCGATACTTGTTTGCTGACGAATCAGTGTAGCCACCTTCTCAAACTCTTCAAAATCCACATCTCCATCACCGTTCAAATCAAACATTCTGAACGCAATCTCGAAATGTCGGCGAGATGCTGGAACAATACCATAAGAAACAGAAACAATTGAAGCATAATTTCATAAAAAGAGTGCAAATTTAAAAGTGATAAATAAAATTTAGTTAATTTCATAATTATATTTTATTGATATAATACCATATTGCATAATTGAACAAAAGCCTCAATGATAAACTATTACCTAATTTTGTTTCAGATCGACTGTTCTAAAATGGACTTTTGTAAACAGGATGTATTAAGTTTCTTACTAGTCCAGTCGTATTAGGATATTACCTGGAAATAATTCCCTACAAGGGGAAACTTTGCATATGTGTTGTACTAGCACCCAGTAACAACACATCAAAATTCAACACTCGTGCATGCTGTGCTATGGCCGCCATCTTGGAAAATGGTGTCATAAAACCATTTTTCCTCCATATAACTCAAAACTTATTGATCCAATAAAAAAATGTTTTATATAAAAAATATTTTTTACAAAAAAATCTATACTTTTGTATTTAGCAGTTATCAATAAAATAAACCGTTTAGCCACAAAATGCAATATTTGGAAAACAATTTTTATAATTTGTTAAAAAAAACACTAATTACCTGTTAAGGGAAGTTATAAAGAAATTTTTAACAAACAAATTATTGTTTTAATTTAAAGCTTATAATTTTCTGAACAGTTTCATACCAATAACATAACTTTTCTCTTTTCATTTATATTTTATGTGAATTTTTAAATGTTACACTACTGATGCCTTCGTTACATTTCGCTACCAAGCTAGGCTACCATAATTAACTCCTACGGAGTTTACCCATGGTTTGTTTTACTGGATTGATTATTTTGTTTTGAGATTTATGTTTGAACCCATGGTGATCTATTTTACAATTGGCTCCTCCACCAGATCCAATTAATATGACTGTTTGAAGAAGTATTTTTGTAAATTCGCCAAAAATTTACTATAAACATAACTTATTGTATATCATTTTATTCGGAATAAACCAGAGCATAACTGTGGAGATATAAAAATAAAAATTTGTCATTTTAAGTTTTTACCAAACAAGGTGCAACCAAAGCAGAGATATCCGCAGCACGGGAGAAATTTTTAATTCGCTTCTACAACGGACCAATTAGTACTACCTTAGACGAATTAAGGTACTTGAGATACAACCACATTGTTTCCAGGCAGACACTGGGTCAGATTTTCAATCTGGCATCTGTACCCCCAACAAGTGATGCAGCAGCTCTGTTTTCTTATTGTGTGTACCTACAAATCCAGGCATGGAAAGAAAATCGGGTCTTGTCTAGAAGAGGTCCACCACTATACTTTTATGTTGGAAAATACATACAACATATGAATATGTAATTTATACAATCTATAATCACCATGGCAACCATAAACAATGACACACTCATCATGAGGTAACACTAATCACAACCAATCACAAATCTTGTAATACATAATTGTTACCAATTCAATTCAATTCAAGATTCTACGTAATCAAGTCACTGGTTTCATTAGCTAGGGAAATAAATAGTAAAAAAAGTGCAGTTAGGTATTTACAAAATAAACACATATTGCATAGTGAACGAAAGTGTTCTGAAGGCCATGACATGTCTCTTCTGTTGACCCAAAAAAACGGATCGCTGGCGATGTCATGTGCGACAGTGCCGCAGTAGTATTGGACTGAGGAAAAGGACGTGGCTAGAGAATTCCAAAATACCACTAGATACGTTTATCTTGTTCGTTTACTCTTAGGCAGAGGAATACGCTACTATAAAGTTTGGTATAAAAGAACTAAACTTATCAAAATCAACGGTAATGGACTGGAAAAACCTTTTGCGTAAGGTATGTGGAAATAATTTGTAGCAAAACCCGATAAAAATTGGGGTCCTGGTCGGATTGTAGAAATTGATGAATTATGTTTCACAAAATGAAAGTATAATGTCAGATAGTGGCGGCTCCTTGTAAGGTTGTTTGGTTGCACAACCCCCAAGAAAGAAAACAAAAAATTAACAACATTAATATTTCTTTAAATATTAGTGCATTATCAATATCAACCTCATTTTAACCCAAAATTTACGGCCAAGAATGTCCCCAAACGGTTGAAAAGCCGAAGGACATCAACTCAACCTTTGTGCGCAGCGTCTCGGAACGCACTGCTTTTGCAACCAGAGCCGAATACAGTTATTAGCATTGAAACTGGTGGGGGATTTGTAACTATTAAGTTGCTATGGCAACTCACATAAAGCCTTCAGGTGCACTAAAGTTCTACAACAAGCCACCGGGGCGCTAGGTTTTGCGCGCCATAATGTCTTGTTGTTCATATTTCATGTTTTGTTTAGTGAATAATACAAGACATTTTGAGGTTATGTGTTGTTAGTTTTGCTCTCGTATTTTGGCTAGCTGTGTGTGGTGTTTATTTGTTTTAGATTGTGTTAATATATTTTAGACAGGCCTAGACAGAGGGTGTAGTGTGTAGTGTTGATTAGACGCCAATCAAAAGCTGTTAATATTATTTTCATAATTAATATTCGTGCCATTTGTGATTTGATTATAGGTTTAATGATAGACCATAACCTATTACCAAAATGTTTGAACCCATTATCCCAAATCTATTTTCAAACATCCATGCAATTCAAATAATAATTGTTCAACAAAAAAGGATAGGCCAAGTTCCTAAATCCGATTATGTTAATGCTATGTTCAGGTTATGATTATTACAAAATTAAAATTCTGTTAAGTTTACCCTTCTGAAGAACAGACCGATGGACTTTCTTTTTAAATGAGGTTAGTGATATTTAAGCATATAATGTGCCCGAATTATATGTTTATTCATGCACGATTTAAATTGTTATTTTCAGTTTATTTACTATTTTATTGTAGGTTGGTATACCCTTAACTGAAAGCTAAACATTTTTCACTTGTTTCACTTGTACGTAATGGTAACCAAACCATTTTAACGGATTTAAGTTAAAAATGTTGGTGTAATTAAGACAAAAACGTATAATTCCTCCTCTATAATAATGTGTTAAATTGCATTCATATTCCATACCCCCAGACCCGCCCCAGACATTCTCTCCACATAATTGCAACCAAAAAGTTAATAATTCACCAGCCGCCACTGATGTCAGACGGGTATTTCCACATCAATGGGTTTTCGGGGGAGTATGTTGCGAAACCAAAGAACGTTTTATATTTGCTGTACCAGGCAGAACAGCTACTACTTTGTTGTCATGCAGTAAAAGCAGCATTTTACCAGGTACAACAATAGTATCTGATTTACGGCGTGCTTACGATGGCATACCAAATTTAAAAGAAATGCAGTTTCAACTTTTTACAGTAAATCACAGTGAAAACTTTGTGGATCCGGTAACTGGAGCCCACACACAAATTTGTGGAATCCTTGTGGGCTTCAGCGAAAAGAAGAAACAAAAGGAACCTACTTGATTCTTATCTATGTGAATTCATGTGGCGTCGCAGGAACAAGGATGAAAATCTGTTTGACGCGATTTGGAGGGATATAAACTTGTTCTGGCCTCCGCAAGATTAATGTGTTACATACGTTTGATTTTAAATTGTTTAAGGTTAAGTTAATTCCATGTGTTTTTTTTTTCTAAACCATAAATATTGTACCGGTTTCCGCTTTGATGTTAATCGGGAAAGCCGGATCAGCGTATATTTGCATCGACTTCGTAAGTATATGGAAGGCGGGTCTGAAACTGTCGATGCAAAATGGACGTTAGCCACAACCCAGAGGAATTAATTTATTATCAACCCTGATTTTACCCGATTGCCTTTAGCCGTAGTCACCAAATCCGATTCCGCCAGCTTTTAACGAGCGCTAAATTAATTATATATATATATCTAAATATTACACCTTAACTGAATCTAACACTAGTCACCATATTCACACGATAGGCTTGCAACCGAACTCAACTTATTACCGCTAAATACTATTTACGAGTGCGCGATTTGTTATAATTATACGTTACGCGAATACCGATTAATAAATGTATAATTACTTTGCTTAAGGCATAATATTAAACGTTACAGTGAGCCTAGAAGTTTGTAGCCGACGGACGCTGTGGACCTGCTGCTAGCGTGTAGTTGATGCGTCGGCACTCCTAACTAGACTGGTTTTGTAGTTCAATGTCAAGTACAAGGTTGATTCATACGCGCATGCGCGCACTAGTATAGCTCGAGGCAAGGACTTAGGATAAGTCGTTGCA
>JAGFPH010008928.1:0-26673 GCA_018207615.1 Philaenus spumarius
TTCATTGCTGTACTACAACTTCAAGTTAGACAAATCTATTAGAATTGTGTCCACAATTGCAGTTACGATAAAAAACTGTTGAGGCACTCAAATATATAGTCCTGGATGGCTTAAAAATATTGAAAATTACATTAATTTTAAAAAATAGTTTGGATGACTTTTATTGTTTAGACCCTTTTATTCGGTGGAAGAGTTTATCAGATGAGGGTATAATTGAGGTATTCCTGTGTGTAACTTTATCAGTCTTTAGTTCAGATTGAGCAATACCAGGACGAAACAATCCCATAGAGTCCTCTTCAATATAAGTTGTCGTTCATCTAATTTGAAGATAATCTTTTGCAATTTGCAGGAAATCATTCATGTACTTCTAAATTATAATTCGTAGGTGACAAAAAATGTAAATTATAAAATTGCATTAAAGATATTTGCTTATAAACAAGACATCGGGGCGAATTTTGTTACCTACTAACTGTACATTGGAGCTTTCTGCAAATTTAAATGTCGTACGCATATGGCGGACATATTTGAAATAAGATCGGCATTAGTAAAAAGTATTAGTAGTTTAAAGTATTAAAATTATTTTATCTTAGAAGTAGTTAGAATGTATCTGATGAGACGAGACTGCGGTCTAAGTATAACATAGATTTGCCGAGTACTTTCAAAGAAGCTTTTGTGAAATTTTATTTACATTCTGTACCAAATATTTTTAATAGTATTCCCGCATTTTTTAAATACATGAAATGTAGGAAAAAATGTGTAACGCAACTAAAAACCTTGATATTTTCTAAGGATGATGTGGAGTGTTTTTTTAAAGCGCTTCTTTGATGTTGGTAAATCTTTGTCATTCGTCGAGTCTTGCTGCTGGTGTTAATTTTTTAGTTTGGAGGATCATTTTATAGCAATGTCTACAGGTTATACTGTAAAAAAATGGCGAAATTTTTTGAATTTTAGTGTATATTTCTGTTTTAATTCATAATGCATTTCATAAATGCCGCCATTTAATTTTATATAATAGCACTTTTAATTGTAGTCATTGTTAGCAGATTATGAGTTTGCTTTACTTCTTTTGTTGGAGAGCCCGAAACAAGCTGAGCATAAAGGGTTTCCTAAATTTGTCATAGAGATTATTGTATAATTTTTTTTTTTATATTTAGTTTTGTAAGTTTAGTTTGATTTTGTTATTCAAATGTTGATAGATACTGAGTTGTACTGTATTGTATTATACTGTTATCTCTGTAAAAAACGAAAGTGTATACAAGCGATATTCTAATCACACTCTAGCACTTTACCAATGTAATATCACAGGCCAGCCTTCTCAAGATTGGCTCCGCTCACTGGATTCAATGATTTTACTCTAGTGGTATTGCACACCCTTAACATGTCCACTTCTAAGGTCGCACATGTGAGCTTGACACTGGACACTATGAGAAGCGGCCGACGCTAACCCCCGTATTGGGAATACTCAATGCATTGCATGTTTTGTTAGAGTAAAGCATTTGTGTTGAACCTTTATCGTTCTTTTATTTAATAGATCAGATCAAGCTCACAAAATAGGAAGGCTGTAACCTACTGCATCCAAGTCTATCATACGTTGTAGTTTAATCAAGTAAATCTAAATATATTATGCATGCAATACACAATGACGTAAAATATGTTGTTGGATCCTCTGTTGTGCTGTCTATTATATAATTTAATTTGCACTTTGTAAACCTAGTAATAATTTTTACTACTAAATTTCGGGATTTCGAGGGGGTTATGACCTCCCAACCCAATCCCCCTTGGTATACGGCCTTGTTTATCCCTATTACCAATTTTTGTGACCAGAACTATTTACGCTTGTATTAGTCATATAGTTAATTCAACATATTGAGTGCCAAAGTGAAAGCACACAGTAAAGAACAAACATGAAACGCTATTCTGTGTTTTTTATTAGCGAATTTAAATAGGAAAAGTTATTTATTTTAGTGACCTAAGGTCGGGAGTAGTAAATGTGTTCCAATCCTGGTTCCCAGAACACGTTTTGGGGTTTCATTAAAAATGATATATATTATATATATGTATATATGTGTTCGCACTCTAGCGGCCGCATTTTAAGTCCGATTTGATCCAAATTTGGTACACACGTTGGTTGTCTACGTCGCTCGAAAAAAAAAACAACAACTGGAAGTAACATTATTGAGATTTTTCGTACGAGAATGAATTATTTTTAGAGTTTTATCTAACAAAAAATACATGTAGGATATTATTCAGCAAATTTTGTTTTTTACACGACCGCATAGCTCGCTTGGTTCCCCAAAATCGATCAAAACTAAAATACCATAAAAGTACCAGGTACACGTGGGTTATTTTACCTATTCATCTTCTAAACTGAGGCCGACGGCCGAGTTTGTACTCCGCGAGTGAAGTGAAGCAGTCCATAATCCGAGGCCACAAGGATCGGAGTTCAAACTATGCGAGTTTTTCCGCTGCGAGTGGAACGAAGGAGTGCGTGAGTTGAAGCTTCAGGGTTAGGTGGAAACAAATTTAACTCATATACTGCATACACACAGGCAGCTATTCAGCTCCTTCATGAGTAGATAAATTTACAAAATAGTTGTTTGTAACCCTGAAACATGTAGGCCTTAACTTAAATTTGGAAATTCGCTCAACTCACGTCAGCGGTTCAGCTGTGTGGTCGAATTATTGTAATTTTTAGTTACAACGGTTTTTTAAAACTTATTTTTTTAGGAGGGCTGACACAACTGCACTCTTATCACTTTTCCTAATCTGTTGTTATTGTTTCAGCGAGGAAGAAGAAAGTGCGTTTTGCCCAAGATCGAAGCACTGTACCAGGTAAAATATAAACAATATCTTAAGATTCGTTTTTATGTGAGATAAAGTCATGAATTTTGGTGCTGTGTCGATAAATGTCACGACATTTTTCAAAATAAAAACTAAGTCTAACCATGGCGGCAATTTATTGTCACGCCACCTAATGTCCACTATTTTTTTTTCCAGCTAGTGTAAAATAGATGTCATATGGTGGACATTCATATAAACTAATTTGTTATGACATTTTCTATTTGTTATTATTTAACTTAGCCTGATGTTATTACAAGACGTTCAATGTCATGCGAAGAAGCAGCTTTGGACTATAGGTTAATACAGAAAATTTATATTCAAATAAAATTAATCTGCAGTATAGTAAACAACCACCCTGAAAATTGATTGCAAATACATTGGTATAAAGTCGTGCTTCAACGACTAAACTAATTTGTCAAGTGTACAAAAATATTGAAATTGTTCTATCATGAAAATAAGAGCGTATAAAATAAAATGCAACAGAGATCGTTATCAATAAATTTAAACATCAAAAACACATTTTTCAAAAACAAAAATTATTAAAATCAATTCTTATATGTTTGTATTTTTCCACAGCTAGCTCACTCTTGTTTTTCACCATCCCTGCCATCGCGAAACCAACACCATTCTGCAACATCAACTTCGCAGCTTACGATGATGCCAGGGTGGTTGCAAGGAAAACTATCCCCCGTTGGATGGGAGATGTGATGCTGGGACCAAGCTTGGACTGGTTCGAGCGGTAAGTGTTTGAGAGGAATGTATTTTGTAAAGAAGTTTTACTTATAGCAATGAATACTTAACATAAGAAGCGAAACCTTATTCACTAAAAGGGAACACTAGTTGGTAGTTTACCGAGAATTCAGTCCGAGTGCCACTATTCTTTTTGCGGGCTGCCGAACGGCGAATATATCTGTCTCTCTCGCCAAAACACACAAACAACTCTCTCTTTCATCCCCAAACGACCCAACCGCAGTAGACAAATATCTTAGTGTCAAGAGTCTGTTGGATTTTGCCCCATAAGAACTAAATAGGCCGACAGATATAATTTAAGTCCAAAAATAAAGTAATTCCTACTGCTCCGTTTTGCATTTAACAAAGCTCTAATTGTTCAAAGATCCAATATTGCGGTAGGCTGCAATATTTATTTCTTGAAATTGTCCATATTGCAAACAATATATAAAATTACACAATTTTATTTTAACGTAAAAACCAATTATTAATGAAAATTAAAATAAACGGTATCAGGAAACTGACACATACTTTCTCCCTCATTATAGAAACTTAATATAAAAATACTATTACCAATTTATTGTGATTCTTTTATTTTTACAGTCATTTTCCCATAAAAATCCATAAAATAATGGAAAAATCAACTTTTCTCAAAAACGGCTCGAACGATTTTGATTAAAATTTTACAGTTTATAGTACTTTAGGTCCCTAATAAACTATAAAATTTTAATCAAAATCGTTAGAGCCGTTTTTGAGAAAAGTTAATTTTTTCGTTATTTTATGGGTTTTTATGGGAAAATTACCCTTAAAAATAAAAAATTCACAAAAATGAAAAAAACGCCTGGAGATACCGTGGATTAGTATCTCCATACCAAATTTCATTAAAATCGAAAGACTGGTTTAGGCTCTAGGTCTGATAACATCCACACAGACACAGAGACACACACACACAGACACACAGACACACAGACACACAGACACACACACACAGACATCACTCCGAAAACCACTTTTTTAGGTTCAGGGGGACCCAAAACGGATATTTCCACCAAAAACTCAAACTCGAAAATTTTGACGAATACAATACTTTCTCCATATACTATGGTATAGGGGGAGAAAGTAAAAAGTTAGATTAATAAAAAAATATTGTCTAAAATAAAGCAAACTCAACTCTTGATTCTCAGATTACTAGAATAGCAATTGCGCTAATATAAAAACCATATTTTTGTAAACTATTATTGAAGTTAAACACGGTTTCTAAAAAATACGCAAATCATCAATTTGAAAGCACAATGATTATTTTCTATAATTTCAATTATGAATAAAAACAACTAAATTACTATTAAACAATTACAAATTTAATGTCTATCTAAAACAAACTATCAAAACAAATTGCTCATTTCTACTAAACTACAATACAACCACTGTAATTCAGAAAATGTTATTCAATGTTTATGAACATGATCGTTAAAATTCGTTTTTAAATACAAGTTACATGTTAAGAATGCATATTTTAGTAGGCAAACTAAATACATTCTATATTTACATTAAATTAAATTCAAAATAAATTAATGAATAGGCCTAGTCTTCAACTTTAAAATATGTACATTTTGAAAGTTTATATATTAATGGAAATAGAAAGTAAGAAAGGCAATTTTTATTTACAGCAAGTTATATGAAAAACAAAAAAAAACAAAATTTCGGCTTTAAAATATTTACATTGGTAAAAGTTCCTTGTCATTGCCAAAAGAAAGGCAATCTATGTTTACAGCAAATTACGTACCGAACAAACAAATAATTGCAGCTTTAAAATATTTACGTTACTAAAAGGAAAATATTATTGGCAAAAGAAAGGCAATCTAAATTTACAGCAAATTACATAAACACGAAACAAATAATTACTTCTCTTTAAAATTTACATTTGTAAAAGTTAATATCATTGGGAAAAGAAAAGCAATCTATATTTAAAGCAAATTCCATACAAACCCAACAAATAATGATGGCTTTAAAAGATGTACATTTGTAGAAGTTTAATATCATTAACAAAATAAAGGCAATTTATAGTTACAACAGATTACATACAAGAAAATGATTACAACTTTAAGATATGTACATTTGTAAAAGTTAAATATGACGAAAAAAATAAAGGTAATCTATATTTACTGCAAATTACATTCAAAACAACAAATAATTACTTATTTCTGATTGCCTTACTGAACTGGTTGATTTAACTATAATTTTACTCTTTTTTTTGTGTACTTACAGCTCTCAGTCCTTTATTTTTCTTTTTTATTCCCTGGTGACGTACGTTTCGCCTTTTCTATTCAGGCATTATCAAACCTACACTTCAGTAGTACTTTACATTTGTTAATGCGCGTCAAGTTTTTGAAATGAAACACTTATACAAAACATTCACAAACAACATGTAACACATAACACAATACAACACTCGATAAGGACATTTAAATTTTATTCATAATTACGCGAGCCGAACGTAAGTGTGGCCGCGATCTTTTTAGCAAGCAATTATATACCTAGATTCTGACGCATGCGCAGTAGTGTTTTTGCGTGAACAAAATTAATATTTTTTTAAATAGAGATAATATTGGATGATTTCGATTTACTGATTGAGTAATTGTGCCGCCAAGGTACCCCTTCTATTGGTCTTATGTGTTCGCTGGGTCATGCTTAGTAACAAATATATTATTTAAGTTTTTAACCAACATTTAATAATTCTTGTTTATTTTCTTTACAGGAGGGCAACCCTCTAAACCATGGCTCGGCTTCGGCCTTTTGGCCAGGAGGATCGTAAGTATTATTCCAGCTAACAACAAACTATTTAAGTTAGGTAAAATGAATGAGTTCCTCATTCCTTGAGTATCTACTATGAAATGTTTTATTAATCAGTTACAATATTGCAGTCTCTAGCCTGTAGGGCGTTGACAGTAAGACTTGTAGCTCTTATGTATTTACATAACTTAATATCTATTACTCTCCCCATTGCGACATAATTTAAAAACATAAAATTCTCTTAATATATAACATAAGTAAAATTATGTTTCATTTAAAAACTAAAAAGAATCACTGACCAATTTCAACTAATTTTAATCAAAATATATTTACATACAATAACATAGTTTTTTCCGTCTATAAAAAAAATTAACAATATTCAAGCCTATCTGGCTGTTTTACTATTCTGCCATGTCTGGCAGTCAATTTATCACTACCTTCTTTTGTTTATTACCATTTAGTTGATCAGGATAATCTAAATTTGAATTAACAGTTTGCTTAAATCTATTACATCATCAAAATATGTCTTTTTTATGTTAGGGTGTTACTAAACATTTTAGAATAATCTTTGATAATATATTTTATATTTCTTTAAATTTGTTTACAATTTAGTAAGCTTATGATATATCACCGAGACTTTGTATACAACAGCTGCGATCCATTTATTATTCTTTTTTACAATAAGATTGTCATTAACATGGAATGGATGTAACAACTTCGATTTTTATCAAAATATATATATATTTTTTTTTTGCTCCCAAATGAAAGTGAATTTGTCAGCCGCGGACGAGTGGAAGCGGCCAAAAATCGAGGGCCGCAAGGTTTAAGTGCCAGTTTGCAAAACTAGTTTGTTCGCAACGAAGCAGCGCGTTAGCCCGGGTCGGAGGCAGAGGTGCAAACAAATTCTAGTTGTATATTTCGTTCACGCAGGCGGATATTTAACGTCTTCGTGAGTAGACCGATTTCCCAAATAGTTGCAGCCTAAAACGCGTAAATTAAATTTTGTAAATTCGCCCAACTAACGTCAGCGGTTCAGCTCCGCGTTCGACTTATTTGCTTTTTAATATGAAATTACAAATCGATTCACTTGAAATTTATAAATTATTATGGGGCTTGTAAATAAAATAAGAGTGCAATTTTCTATATGCACGAAAGGAATATTTATATCGGACGAAAAATTTAAAATCTGTAACGGTAAAGCTAATTATTATTTTTTTTTTTTTTTTTTTGTAAAGCAAAAGTTGTTCCACTCTGTAGTAATTTTAACTAATTACAGTTTTACTGTTGAACATAAGTAAAAAGTCACCCTACGTTTTCAGTACTTTTGTTCGTTCCGAGCTTACACCAAATTACATTTGAAGTTCAAACGCAGCAATTATAAAACTTTTGTTTTTTATTTCAGCACCGCTAGGGTAATATACCCCCAGGCTCCACCATCACCAGAGAGCGATTAAGGGTCCCTAGGTAAGAACACATGCTAACTTTAAGAAATAACAAATTTTTTTAAGTTACTAGGCCTACTTTATTGATTTAATATTGTGTTTTTATATCCAATTTTTAAATTTGTTAATGGATCAAATGTTTTTCCTGGTTATATCACATCTTTTTACAAATCAGCTTAATCCAAATTACATTTGAAGTGCAAACGCAGCAATTATAAAAGTTTTGTTTTTTATTTCAGCACCCCTAGGGTAATATACCCCCAGGCTCCACCATCATCAGAGAGCGATTAAGGGTCCCTAGGTAAGAACACATGCTAACTTAAAGAAATAACAAAAACATTTTAAAATATTAGGCTTACTTTATTGATTTAATCTTGTGTTTTTATATGCAATTTTTAAATTTGTTAATGGATAAAAAATCATATAATTTTTTTGAAAAATTAACACTTTTTATGATAGTTAACAATTTAAAATAATTAACAATTTTGAAAATTTCTATAATTTCTTATAAACTTTAGGAAATTTAAAACCACGTTAGGCCTACATTTTTTTAGTCAAAGGTAAAAACTTTAATGTCTACTCTTTTTTGAACTAAACAAATGGAATATGATTATTTATAATTTGATACAGTTAGATTATATACACGCTTAAAATGGCATACAAATTTGTAATGTATAATGCGAGAAAATATATTAAATATAATGTTCTGCAGATTTACTGATTTACTTAAATTACTTACAATTTTTAGGAGTTAAGAATAATTTATTATTTGAAGCATGCAATTTCAAAATATTATATAATATTTTTTGACAACTTGTGTAATTTGTTGACCCTTATTCTCCTCTAATATTAATATTGATAAAAATATAAATCGGTCATAGAAGTTATCCCTTCCAACGTGTGGTCTTAAGCACACCCAATAATATATTTGTATAATTTTTTTAAAGTATTTTCGCAATTTTTCAAGTAGCAAACACATGCAAAAAAAACTTCCTAAACATCCTAAACCTAAACAAATTATAAGAAATAAAAATAAAATTTAAATTATCTGAAAATAAAATATTTTAAATGGATTACAATAGTAATCCGCGGGACCACTTGTGTGACTAAATTTCACTACTCCAGTGTTAATTTAGGCGACTTTACCATGCAAGATATTTTTACCTATATAATGATTATAGGTCCCAAAATGACTTTGATAAAGTTTCAAGATGAATTCACTGACTTTAATAGATTGTGTAAGACAAAACGTCTATCTATTTGTAATATTTTATGAACACTTTCAAAACTTGGGGTCTTCCTCCAGACCCCACTAAAGACTCAAAATGGAAAAGTAGGTCGAAATAACTACAGAGTTTGATTCAGAATATTTTTCATTATATTATCAGTATCCAAGTAAGATTTTTAAAAAGCACAGGTTCTACAGTATCATAAAATCTGAGGTATCCATTCCTCAAAATTGGATTGAATTTAATTTAGCAAACTAATTGCATAATTACCTTATCAACTAACTCTAAATAAATACTCTAATGTTTTAACCCTTTCAGTCACGCAATTTGAAACAATGAAAAGACATTTTTTTAAAATTGGTATCCTTAATGAACACATTTTTCTATATATTTTGTTGGTTTTCAAAAAAAAATTAGGTTTACCCTTATCAGTGTTATCAATCGTCCTATATAATATAGGATATTGTGACTGAGCCAGCCTTTAAATATTCAAATTTGTTTACATTTTTATTTAAAAAGTGCACAAGTAGTAAACATAAGTAATACAAATGTTGTTAAGTGAAGTTTCACTAACAACTGTAATTAAAAGTGTTAAACAATATCCATAAATAAGATTTTTTTATAAAAAAAAAACTAAAAAATCGCCTTTTTTAACAAGTTTGTTTACATTTTAATAATGATGCTGGACTTCTCACATTTAGTGAAAATTTATGACAAACATTCTACTAATAATAGCAAAAAGTTGCTTCACTGTAGCTTGTGTAATTTAGATATTATTTTCAAAAAGGTTTAACAAGTAACTTTTATATCGTCCTACATATAGGGCACTGTGACTAGAACTTTATGGAAAACACATTACTTATTATTAATTATAACGCTATTGAAATAATTTGAACATTTGTATCTAATTAAAATATATATATATATTCAATTGCACTATGGTGCTTACATTTACATTATTATTACATGTCCTTATACCGGTAATGCAATTATCCGTACATATGCTTTATATAGAGATTTTTCTAACATGGACTAGTTTATTATTTCTTGTGAAAATTAACAAAACTATTATTATTTTACTAATACACTATGCTACTTTACACTTCATGAGTCTTACACAAGACAGGACATGAGTCTAAAGTCTAAACTACCTCTAACCATCAGTCACAATGTCATATATATATGACGATACTTTAATATAATTTATATAATACATATTATATTTGTATGATTTCTAAACTAAATGGATGTAAAAAAACACTCTTTATATTTTGTAAAAATTATATTTAGTCTAAATGTAATAGATAATAGATAACAGAGATACAATATTGTGAAATTGACATTATTTAAAAAGTTTAATTTTCAAAAATACTAAATTGGCAGAACAGGTGTTTTTTTAAATTTTATTAATCTTATTATATCTGTTGTTTAGGGGTAGGAGGGCGGAAGTAAAGCAAACTCTTCTGTTTGGTTGACTAGCTTCAGTGACTA
The DNA here is from genome assembly GCA_018207615.1 of Philaenus spumarius. NCBI lineage: Eukaryota > Metazoa > Arthropoda > Insecta > Hemiptera > Aphrophoridae > Philaenus > Philaenus spumarius. The sequence goes on from JAGFPH010008928.1 coordinate 10,523, forward strand.
GCAATTTGATCTCCGGCTGGGGCCGCTTTGGATAATTTCACTAAGGTATTCATATATGTATATATATATTTAGTACTTTATCATGTTAAAACTGTAGTTTGGTATCTTAAGAATGTAACCATATGACTGTAACCATGGATTTGTAATAAGATATTTATATAAAACATGTTATTTGTGTCGTACTAGAAATAGGACGAGGTTACTGAAAGGGTTTCAACACTCTTTCTATAAAACATTCTTTATAATTTATAGAACATTAAACACATATTGAAAATTTTATTTAAATTGAGAGCAACACCTTTTAGCCATATTAAATTTGAAGCTACAGAATGTATTCCTTTATTAAATAGACAACACTTATTGTTATTATTTTGTATGCATAAACTAGTATTTGATTTCTTTTGATTAATTTCTTAGCCTCCGAGATCAGACTTATAATAATGAATAATTTAATCTACTTACATAATTTTCCTTATAACAACACCTCTCACATTTTCACAAGAGACTGAAATTTGTATCTTTATTAACAACTAAACCACACTACACTGATTGAAATTGATGTACCTCTTTGTTTGTGATTCGTTCCTTTAAATGTTTGTCCCAAAAATATTGAAGACAGACTTACCTCTTTCACTCACATTTTCAGATTTTCCTTTCCATCTTTTAAATAATTCCTTGTGATTGGTTGATTTGAATTTTAGGTTGTTCTTATTGGTGCTTTATATTTGAAGAACTTTCTAAAAACTTTGACGTATTTCACACGTATACCATTTTATACTGCTTGTGGTGCAGTTTTTGCAGTTCAATGCCTTAACTTTTAGTTTGGTGAAATTGGACATTTATTGTTGTAGTTGTTACATCCTGTTTACTGGCTAAGCTTGGTTGTTTGATTAAATGTTTTATTTTAATGAATTAATTTGGTTTCATATATTTGGGATGTAGATTGTAGGTGTTCACTAAAATCCCTTACAATGTTTTGTATGGTCAGGCGTAGATTTAAGATATATGCATTTTTAATAAACTAATCACTCAATGGGAATTAATTAAGCAGCTTTCACTAGACTAAACCATTAAGGTATAGAATTTATTGTAACCTATCGGATTGCCTTATGTGTACATTAATGGTTATAAATATCTTGTGCGTTTCAACAATCATTGTGTCTGTTGAATAAAAAATAAGCAAAAGCTTTTAGCATTTAGTCTTAGCTTTAGCTTTCACTATTAAGTCAAAGCTTTTAGTCTTAGCACTTGGTTAAAGTGAGGTGAATAACCTTTAGCTAAGGCTAGTTATCAAAAGCTGAAAAATTTTAGCCAAAGCTTAAAATTGGTCATATGTTTTAAGTTATAGCTTTTTATTCATTAGACACCTTGTTTTTAAAATGCGATATGTTTCGCTATTTCTCTGACGGCATCTTCAGGGTGACATTTAACACAAAACACTATACACTAACAACACACATTCGACATAAACAATTAATAACGATCAATAACACTCATTCGTAAAAACAAAAAAAAAAAAAACATAGAAGACCACATGGAAATACTGCATAAAATACTAAAGGGCTGAATTAGGGGTGTTTGAGATTTATAAACATACCAAAAAGAGCCCAAATAATATATTAAACGACCAATTCAAATTTAATTCAAATGGTATATGTGATTTACTAGCTGAAAGTTTTGTTGCCGTCCAACATAAAGTCGCGTTTCTATATTACTTACAATAAAGTATACCCCCTATTTCATATTATGATTTATAGCACGAATAGTAAACAAAAGTTCTCTAGTTTTTGTTAAAGTTATGAAGTTATTTGTTAACAAAAAACATTTAATTGCTTTAACAAAGAAACGCAGTCATTAAATAAAAAACAACAAACACTACAAACTGACATTTAATAAATTATATTACTTTTAATTAAAGTTAGTACTTTCTGTCCTTTATTGGGTTTAAAAGGTTTGTTCTAAAATTAATAAGTTTGAAATGTTTCTTTTATTTATCACAAGCTTGGTTAAATGTCAATATTACTTTTAATTTGATTAAAGGACTACTTTGTCTTATTTTTTTTTTTTGCAATTAGTGTTCAGGAGTCGTAATGCCCTTTTGCCTGACTCTAATATATTGTAAATAACCATAATTTTGGTACAGTTGAAAACTCCTTTAAATAGCTTACATTTTAATAACATTTTATGATAAAACTGTTGACAATTTGGATAAGTAATGTTCATCAGTATAGGTTAACAAACAAACATTTTCTCTTTATAATTTATACAATACAGACAAATTGTTCAAACACGTGGGAATTCCTTGCTTACCGAAATAGATTGGTATTCGTGGGACTGAAAGCCAAATAGTTAAGTCAAGTATGGAGATGGTTTATTACATTAGTCAAGTTTATTACTAAAACATCAAATAAGCTAAGTAAATTTGACAGAGACGTAAATCGATACTTTGCCGACATGAAAAGTTACATTAGTTTGTTAGTTCGAGGGAGAATCGATTCTAGAAACATCATCTGCTAGAAACCATTTTAAGTTTCACCGAAATTAAATAAACTCTAAGAAAGGAAAGATACGAAACTTTGATTAGTAAGTATTAAACATTCATCAACATCCATCCGCCCCACCAACCTATTTATTTCCTCTTCTAGCAGCGTCTAGTAGGATTAGTTGTCGCCAGTGACACTAGATGTAACGCTTCTCGATTTTTCAAAACGAAGGTTAAATTATACAATATGATTTGTCAAAAATTGCAGTTCATTTAGTTCTGTTATTGTTGCTTTTTGTTGTTTCAAGTGACCAATGGCACTTATTCTCCACTATTATATTTTTTTATCATAGAAATATTTTATAAAATATTTCCCTACACAATCAGTTACATTTGTAAAAAACATTTATAAAACATATTTGTTAGATTATAATATGATATTGTAATGGGGAGCACAATATCCACCACCGAGTTTTATACAAGTAAGATATAAAAATACACTATACGCTTAATGCAACTTGTTTTTATTTAATTTATTTAGTTATTTTTTATTCAGTATTGGAATTTTTGAAGAAAAGTATTTATATAAATCAGGTCATATTAAAACTCCTTGGAACAATATTAAATAAATAGAGGAAAATACAACTTAAAAAAAAATAAGAAAAAAATTATTAACAATAGGCCTAAGTGAATAAGGTAAAACACATTAGAAAACAAAGAGATCACAATAATCTGTTACAAAACATGATGCCCATCCACCAAGTAAAATGATCCAGCAATAGAATTTGTCTAAGATTGTAATCCTGAATATTGTGGAATTTTGAATGGTTTTAGGAAGTTTATTCATTAATTTTGCAACAACTTAACAAATTGAAATCAATACAATTAAAAGCTTTAGACATTTAAAGAAAATGCTCATTACTCCCCTTTTTTAGCAAGACCTTCCAATAAGAAGTCCATTAACTTGACTACTGCATCGATTGTAGACTTTCTTTTTGAAAGCAATATTGACTACAATAAAGGATACAAAATTTATCCAAATATTTAAAAAGCTGTATTAAAAACAGATTTTTTTCTAAAACTCTACAAATGCTGGGATCATAGAACTGGGTCTGTAGTTATTAACATCATTTCTTTATAATTTTTTTTTAGGAAGGAAGGAACTTAGAGTAAAGTAAAGTAAGTATTATTATGATTTGTTCTGTGAATAATGTTTTGACATTCCAGGCTGAATAATTTTGACTGTTAAGAAATAAAAACTGACGTTTGATATAACGTTATCTATTGCTGTTGCAGGAAACTAAACTCTCATTATTTTGCTTGGAGGGAAATTTTAAGACCTTTGGAGTGAAGTTCGTGTTGGGTTCTAGCAACACTGCTCCCAACCGGCTATGGATTAATGTGATTGTGTACGTGTGAACCATTCTTTCTCGTGTCTTATTTCTTGGATCTCGGACTTCTGGTTACACTTCGCACTTATGTCCTCTTCATAAATATATTAAATTTTCGAGGCACTACCTTTATTAGCCTTATATAGTCATATCAATCAATAAAGCCTGTTTTTGTTGTTTTTTCTTTTTATATTACACAGTTTTGCTTTTTTGCTTCTTATTGGGTTTTATTATTTTTAAAATGTTTGGTTATTTGAAATATGAAGCATCAATACTTTAAAATTTTTAACGAACTTTCAGAAGCAAACGAAATTTTCGACGATGTAGAGGAAGAGAATTTATTCTAATAATGCGTATTGAGATACAGAAAATTTCGACACTAAAGCTTATCGGAAATATATAATAAGGAAGATGATATAGATGAAATATAAAAAGATAAATTACATATAATCTGAAATATTGACATTGAGAGGGAACAAGAACAACTAAGAAAAAGGTTAAAAATTCAAAATCGTCCAAAAGAACCCTACAAAATAAAGAACTTAGTGTTAAAAAATACAATTTGAGTTTCCCAATGTTTTACAAATTAAGTGATTGCAATAGTTGGTACTAGGGGTTTTTTAGACCATTTCATCTCTGAAATCCTTTAACGTTTTTAGTGATAAACTACTAGAACTTGTGCATGGAAGAAATGCTGCTGTACTTGTACCTGCTTCCCTGAACTACAATCAGTCACATACATAAAAAATATTCCACATTACGCTATCAAATCAAAGTGCAACTAATGATAAACCTTGTTAAAAATTTAAATTTATTAATTTCTCCAATAAATAAAAAAATACATATTTTGAAGTTACGTTTTTCTCTATTTCCAGTTAAAAATGCAATCCACAAATGATATTCTTAAACATAAAAACTGATTTTCATCAAACAATCATCGTCGTGAAGGTATAAAATATAAGGATTGCAGTTACATAAAAACAAAATATTACAAAACACAACATATGTACAATCACGTAATATAAGCAACGATCTTGTTTATTAGGAGTAAAACCTTAATGTATATAGTAATCACACTTTGGTAGATATTTGATGTACACATTTGCTGGAACTGGTTTATGACCATAGCTCTTACGTAGAAGATATTAAAAACGGTTGATCTTAAACTATAATACGATTATGTTGTTATTTAAATCTTGAATTAATATTATAGTAAAACATATAGATATTTACAAAATGTTATATATAAGCTCAGAATTAAAATACCAAAATTTACTTCATCACTTAACCCATTAAAAGTTTGTTTCATTCAACTAGTTTTATTACCCTGTAACCTTTATCCGATGTTGTCTTTTTTGTTTTTGTGTGTCTATCCATGTCAGTATTCTTTGAGTAACTGTTTTGAAATATCTTTAACACTATAGAAAACCTAAACCACAAAAGGCGAGAGTTTTAATTACAAAAACATTTCGCATTTTATACCAATTTTGAATAATTTTTTAGAAAAAACACGACCTGTGCACTGTGTTTTAAAAAAAAATATTAATGCACTGTGACAGCAAGTGGATGCTGATGTTTTGAGGTAAACTTGAATAAATAAAGAAGCAAACTTTTGTTATTCATATTATAGTACAAATTACTCCGTCCCACACAGTTTGAAACTTTGGAATCGTTTCAAGTTATTACATGTAGCCTTAATATATGTAGCTTTTAAGTTAGTTCTTGGATGATGTTTGTACAGACTAAACGTGGACGAGTAATAATTAAGGTCGGGCTGTTAATTGAATAAAATGAAAATCTAATTAAGGACAAAACCACTCATTCTCTAGGTATTGATTTTAGATTAACTTTTACTTTGTATATATGCTAACACAACGTAATGCAATCATGTAATAAATCGGTTACAATAATTTAGGGATAAGTAGAAACCAGTTTATAATACAATAGTTAACTATTGGTTAAAGTTAATCTTTTGTTCAATTTTCAATTTCAAAACATCTGGAACATTAATTAATTGCTAACCCATTCAACTCTCGTTAACTTAATCTATAAACCCCTAAACTATTTTATAAAAATAGCTCTTATTTTCTTCGAAAATTCGGCTAAAAGGGGTATTCCATCAATGAATTATCTGATTTTGATTTACCTTTTAATGATATATTAAACAATGACTACCGTATACAAATTATGTATTTTAGCGTGTTTTCATCATGCGATTGGACAATTATTGAACAAGGGTTTAATGTAAAACGAAGGCTAAACTGTTAAAACTAATAAAAAAGTAATGAAAAAATGTTGTGCAAGTCAAGATTTATAACAATTTCTACAATAGCAGGTCTGTTACGGGTTTTCCACAATAACCATTTAGGCGATGATTTATTTTTATTTATCTTTAATTCATTTCCGGCTTAGTTTTGGTCTGAAAAAAAAAATTTTTGTAGCCTTGGAACTTGTGGCACAATCAATCAAAGGATCCCCTAAAATTATATATATACATTTATTTCAAGTTTCTCTAATCTCCACCAATCGCAATACATATTCGAACATCAAAGGGTGCATCTGACAGATATAGGCCTACATGCTTTTAGTTTGGAATTTAGCTTGAAACTGCTAGTCTTTTTCTCAAGCAATTGTATTTAAAAATATATATATATTTGATCATAATTTTGTAATTCTAATACACTCATATTTTTTTACTGAAATAAAATTTATTAATTTCCTAATTGAGAGAATATAATTCCATAGGAGAATTAATAACAAGGCTTTATATCATAGAATATAGAAGAATATTATTTATTAATAATGAATAGAATATATGAAAGACAATAAAATGCATAACTTACACAGTATTAAATTGTTGTATGTAAAATAATACAAATTTATATAAGTTATATAGAGCAAAACTTTAAAATGTAATTTTAGAAGAAATCAACAATTTATTTATTTGCAATTGAATGCAATATCTTCTTTTTCATAAGATAAGTAACATTTTTGACACTGTGAAAATCATGATCCACATCTTCATGTTATGGCTTCATGTTCACAGATATACTTACCTTAAACTGATTCTAACAACAGATTGGTATTAATTACAATATAATCAATTATATATTCACTGAAAAAAGGGGGGAAACACTACAGGCCTATAGAACACATACAATTAATTATAACCTTTAGGTCTGGACACTTTGATAAGGTTTTCTAGTGTCGCCAATTTCATCTAGAAAATACTTATTGTTTTTATGGGTTGTTCTCACATTTTCACCCTTAGCAGTAACCTTTACATTTACAATTTCACCTCCATGCCTATACGAAACTATACTCTGGAATTACAGCGACACTACAAGTTTAATTCCCGTTTTTATGTAAAACAATATACAATTTAAGCATTTAGGCATTTAAGGGGGAGGTGGATTTAAAATGTTTTCCTTAAAAGAGAATCTGTATGTTTGGTGAATACCAAGGCTGCCTTTAGTATAAAAGTAATGTTTTCTACAAAAATGTACTGACCTAGAAGTAAAATCCTTGAAGCCCCGATATAAGAAACACATTACGCTAAACGTTTATTCTTGTTTTTATTATTTTATTTTTTTACTTCAACAATCTCCAATAAAGTAAAAATCATTAACGTTTTCATAGTAATACTGCTTCAGTTTTTTCCTGAAGTCTTAAGTATTAGAGCGGTTTAGCGAGAGTGTTACAAAACTTTTGTATTAATTTAGATCAAAATTTTAATCCGTTAAAACACAGTAATCTACCAATTCGTATACATTACTGTTGCCGAAATAGTTTTATTTCTATAATTGGACTATTGTGTCTCATTAAAAACACATCTAAGTTTAATTAGATGTGTTTAATTAAGTTGTTAAAGTTAATTTTTTTATTTAAAAATGCCCTAATTATTGAACGAAGTATTGTATCTCGTGTTAATAAATTAAAACAGCTTCAGGATTTTAAAAATATTTTGCAAGCGTTACAAATTTTAAATAAATAATTTGACAATATTTTTTTTTAAACCAAAAAAAATACTTTAAATTATACAACATTATAAAAAACACGTTTCTATATAAAGCCTTAAATATACATTTGGCTCTATCTAACATTAAAAACTAATGTTGCTGTATACCAAATTTAAAAAATACAAGTTCCTGTATACAACAACAGACAATTGTAATACAATGCTAAATTAATTTTAATTTTACAAAGAATTTAGTAAATTTAAATAGTCAGATCAAATATAGGGTGTACAAATTTATGACACACCTTGTGAAAAAAGCCTTGCATTTCTTGCGACGTGCTATTTTTGAGACTCAACCTTTGTGACACGTTTGTATTCATGTTACCTCACCGCCATATTATCTCAAAATTTTGTAAATATCATTTTTTTCTAGAGACTTAGTATGTTTATTTTATTGTTATGCTTTAGTAATCTAAATAAATCATACCTCCCAGAAGCAAATGGAATAAATAAGTTTTTCTTAATACTTGTAAAAAGACTAAAATCATTTTAATTTTTCTTAAAATTTTAATATTTGTCATTGTAATTTAGGGTTTCAAACATTTGGTATCATAGCATTGTGACATTTACCACACAACTACACCGTAAAGTTGAAACTAATTTCACCTTCGAATAATAGAGATTATATTTTTGCTTGAAACTACAAAAAAAACATGCAACAAAATTAAAATTAATTGTTATTTAAGTTTTAAAACTTAACATAGGGGCCTATAGTAAAGTTAAAACAAGTTTTTATATTTATACTACATGGGATGTTTCACATCTCCTTCCAATTTGAAAACAGCTAAAAACTACGGAAAATAAAATAAAAAAGCGGAACATTTTGATTGTGAAAACATCGTCGGACTAACTTTGCGAAGCTAAAGATCTCGTAAACGTGGCGGCTTATTTATTATTAGGCCTAGTTTTCACTACCTCGCCACTACCATCTGATATGTTACAGAATGTAATAATGTTTTCTGAATTACAATATATTTAAATAACTTACCAGATAGAGACAACTAATTAAATGCGTTTTTAACAGCTGTTAAAACAATGCTGTAGCACATGAATAAAAAGTTCCAATATAATGTTCACGCATTTGTGACCAAACTCAATACTCGACATCAGGTTAAACTCAAAGCATCTTACAAATATACAAATATATCTTAAAGATCAGTACAGTTTCTTAAAGTTTTCTAAGAAGAAATTTTCAAGAGAAACGAAGCTAACCAATAGTTTCAAGAAAGATTCAATGGTAAAAATGCATCATCCCTATTTCTGTCATTACCGTTATTGTAAAATTAACGTCTAAGTCTAAATCATTCAAATTGGTCCATACTAGTTAACCAAAAATTAATAAAGCTGTTAATCAGCTTTATCATCGACTAATTAATTGTTTACAACAACAGGTCGCAATGGTAATACAGTTTTGTTCTAAAACTATAAACTGATTTGTGTACACCCTAGGTAAACTTCATAAAACCAATTTTCAGAGATTTTTTAAAATTTGATAACATATTTTTATACTTTGTACAATTTAAAAAAAAAATTAAACAAGAATGGAAATTCCATTTGGTTTTTAAACCAATTAAATCTTACCTCTTTTCAATGCTAGTAAAATTATGATTTCCACTATACATTTTACGATTGGCTGAAAGTGCACCCATTACAAAACTTAGATGAGTACTTGAATTAATTATGCAATTTATATTGAGTAAGCCATCATTTAGTCATGTTAGTTTTGAGATCTATTTAATAAACTAAGTGTGTGTGGGACGAAGACTATTGCAATGTAAGTACATGTGGTGAAGGACCAATAAATGTTTTTTCTTTCTGTTATTATCTATAATTGGGCTCACTTCTCAGTAAAAATAAATAAAATGAAAATTATAATATAGATTATAATCCAAATAAAACGTACTGCCCAGAATAGGAATAATTTCATAGTTCTAAAAATTGTCACGCCAACAGCACATGACATCGATACATACTTCTGTCTATAAAGTATCAATGGAAAGATATAGAGTGCAGCACAGTGCAGGATAAAGAACAAATCTGTCGAGTTGCCACATTCTAAAAGAGGAAAGAGTAAAAATGTAGTACAATAATACTTTCACCAATACTACCTGAAGTACCCGGCTTTGAAAGTGTTAAAAATAAGTAATTTTATCTAAGATTTTTACAAAATCATTAATTTTAAATTGCAAAACTTATGTTGAATAACAGATAGTAAATATTTAAATGTCCTCCAATATTTGTTCTTATAATTTTAATTGCAATACAAATTTGTAGTTTATGTATAGAGACACAACTATTTACATGCTTATTTTTACAAACTTTATAGTATTTAACATTTTATTTTTGTTCAGTTCTGAGAACAAATGCATAAAAATAACTTAGAAAACAATTCTTGGAAACATTTTACTTTTGAATGGGGTGTACAGTTTGTGGTTTGTACCAAATTAATTATTAAAACACAAACTATATAAGACAAAATTGTCATGTCTATAAAGTTTTTAGTTTTAAAGATCTTGTTTTCTCAACATTGATTCGTTTAAGTTTAATGAATGGAAGTGAAAATATGAATAGTCTGTCATACAAACAGTCGAGCAGAATCGGTTATTTCTGTCATGCAGATTTGTTTCAAATATTGTTTATCAATATCCTATAAAAGTGTCGAAGAAAGATAAGTATAAGACAGTGAGTATCTTTGAAAATATCCACAATAGAATTATATTTCATTATTTAAACATACAAACAAATAATTTACTCACTCCGCATCACTCCCAGTAAATATGATATTTATCTTGGAGAGCATGATCATACAGTATACGAAAACACATCGATTCTAAAACCATAACAACGGCAGTAAAATATTATTGGAACAACGCGAGATAAAAACCAAAACCAAATACAGTTTATAGGTCAAACATTCTAGAAATGTTTGCACTAAACATTCCTCAGGCATCATAATGATAAATAATAACTATCTTGTGCAGCTTATAAAATATACAATTATAAACAAATTAAATGGAAAATGTATATTTTTATTCTAATAATATACCTGGAAAAACATACTTTCAATAATAAAACGACTTTGATGAATTATCAAAAAACAAGGAACGTGACAAATTACTATAACGTTTCCAAATTTGACCAAGAAAACTATGTTAGTTACATGCATATGAAAGTTAACAACTAAAATATTCGTGAATTTAAATTAGCTAAATCGTAGACATGTTACTAAAAGGAGACTTTAAGTTAACTTAGGTTGAGTTTTTTGATATATTAAAATTTGTTAGGTTGCAAATTAAACAAATTTAAACTTAGTCTTCAGTAACAGTATTTTTTCAATTTATAAACATGTTAGGCCTAGATGTTGGTGGTACTTCTTACTTTCCTAAAAAAGGTTTTAAATAGCATCATTTTGCTTTCTACTATCTTAGCGATATGAGTGAAAGGTCGTTGTTATTTCGCCTATTCAAATTTTGTGTTTGTTGTTAGTTATTTCATAATTATTTTACATTGTTTATAATTGCCGCAATCAGTAAAGAGTATAGTTTCATTAAATTTAAAGGAAAATGTGAAGTTTTTTTAATTCTTTAGACATTTTTGTAGTTATAATCATCTACACAAATACAGTAAATACAGGTAAGAACTCAGAAATCGACATAAACAACTTCTGACAAATATATGAAAATACAATCATGAAGGTAGTCCATCACATCTCCACTAGGCTCTAGGCCTACTGATGTTCTATTATCGCCGTTATGTGAAACGGTGAAACAGGTTAGTGTAAGAAATCTGTGATAATATTAATGCTGTAACGGAATTTAATAGAGTTTTGTAGGCCTACTAACAACGTTCCTTTCGAATGTAGGTATGTATCCTTTAAATAACCAGTGCTCTAAATAAAATGCAATAAATTGTAAATTTTAAATTATCTGTTATTTTTCCAATACAAAAATGTGTATTTCTAGGAATAAAAATCTACAAAACAAAGAAAATCAAGATAGATATTACTGTAGATAATCGCAATATACAATCATACTGTTTCTTACAGAATTACTCTCAAACTTCGACCGTACGACTATAGATGACAGGATTCTACGGCGTTAATATAATATATAATTTATTTTACTTGCACATCTTGTTGATAATTTAAAGACTCAATGTTATCAATATTATGTATATATTTTCAACATATATTAATAATCGTGATTAATGATTTTTTTCTGTCATAAAAATATTAACGATAGGCAATTTGAATTGTTTTAATAAATAAAAGAGTTTTAAAGGGTTTTTACATTAGGCCTAAATAATATCACAGTTTTGAAATAGTTAAGGGTCACACTTGTATTTTTTAAGAAATTTTACCATTTTATTGAATTATTTGTCAAATAAATTATAAAATTTAAAAACATTTCTAGTATTATAAACAATTACTAAGAAAAAATCAATAAATCAGTTGTATTTTACGCAATTAGTAGACCTATACTAAAGGATAATGCATGTCATTAAATTTAATAATATATTATTGTGCTGTAAAGCGAATGATATTTGATGTTAAAATTACAATAATTTTCAATACCGTATACTTAAAATTAAATTTATTTTTATCATACTTCTAAAAAGTTACGTTATTAACCGACTTCAAAAAAAGGAGGAGGTTCTCATTCGACCTGTTTATATGCTTTTTTTTATGTTTGTTCAGCTATTACTCCGAAACTAATGGACCGATTTCGATAAAAAAAAATTAAATGAAAGAGGGTCATCCCCCGGTGGTCCCACTTTAGTTTTTTAAAAATCGGCCCAGAACTTAAATAGCATTTGTCAATAAAGTACGTCATATTGGCGGAAAATTTGAATTTTCCATTAGAATCTATATACAGGGTGGTTTTTTTAAATGGGCCACCATTTGCATCTCAGAAACTATACAAGTTACAACAATCTTTAAATGGGGGATCTTCCCTACTTTTTCCTTTTCATAAAAACTACAACATTAAAATTTTCAAAAACTCCGCCATTTTTCCAATATGGCGGCCAACTTCATTTTTTCAAATGGAAACCCCCGTTTTTATGTTGAATTTCGATTAAGGATATAAATTTATGACATTTTTAATATTTTGTATTTTTTCCGAAACCCAACCGTTTATGAGCTACAGCCTCTCAAAAATGTTCTACTTTATGTGATTTTTTTAATTGGGCCACCATTGGGATCTTAGAAAGTATTAATTTTACAGCAAACTTTAAATGGGGAACCTTTCCTTGTTTTATGAGAAATTAAAAAATATGTAGTTAAAATATTTCTAAATGGCCGCCATTTTCCAACATGGCGGTCAACTTTGAAATTTCTTATGGAAACCCCCTACGTTTTAGGAAGGATTTGGGTTTTACATGCAATTGTAAGACGTTTTTATTCTTGGTGTTTTTTTGATAAATTTAACCGTTTAGCCGCTAGGAGCGCTGAAAGTTTCAGAAACTCTTATTTCAAAAATTAATCAATAAATAGGCATGTTTTACCATTTGCAAACAATAAAATTTAACTCAAAGTGCAATATTTTGTACTATTAAAATTTTGTACCTAATTAAAAAAATCACATAAAATAGAACATTTTTGAGAGGCTGTAGCTCATAAACGGTTGGGTTTAGGAAAAAATACAAAAGAATAAAAATGTCTTAAATTTGTATCCTTAATCGACATTCAACATAAAAAACGGGGGTTTCCATTTGAAAAAATGAAGTTGGCCGCCATATTGGAAAAATGGAGGAGTTTTTGAAAATGTTAATGTTGTAGTTTTTATGAAAGAGAAAAATTAGGGAAGGTCCCCCATTTAAAGATTGTTGTAACTTTTATAGTTTCTGAGATGCCAATGGTGGCCCATTTAAAAAAATCACCCTGTATAAAGCTGAAATACCACTGACTGACTCACTCATCACAGTATCTCGAAAACCGTTCCTCAAAGGAATGTGAAATTTGGTACACATATTGCTCATAGGCTCTAGAGGTGCACTAAGGTAGGATTTTAAAATATTTCGCGTTTAAGGGTTGAAACAACCCCTAAAACCATAAATATTGTTTGTTTTTTATCTCAAAAACCAAATGGCCTAGGAACGTGGAATTTGGTACGCAAATTTTATTACTCATAGGTGCTAGAGGTGCACTAAAAAAGGATTTAAAAATTTTCGTGTTTTAGTTTTGAAACAACGCCTGAAATCATCAATATTGTTTGTTTTATATCTCAAAAACCATATGGCCTAGTAACGTCGAATTTGGTACACATAGGCTATTGCTCATAGTCCTTAGATTTGAAATTAGAAAGAAGTTTGAAATATTTTGCGTTTAAGGGTTGAAACAACCCCTAAAACCATAAATATTGTTTTTTTTATATATCTCAAAAACCATATCGCCTAGGAATATGGAATTTGGTACACATATTGCTCACATATCTTAGATTTGCACTAAGAAAGAATTGTTGAATATTTAGTGTTTAAGGGTCGAAACAACCCCTAAAACAATAAATATTATTTGTTTTATATCTGAAAAACCAAACGGCCTAGGAACGTGGAATTTGGTACAAACATTTTATTATTCATAGGGGCTGGAGGCGCAGTAAGAAAGGATTTAAAATATTTCGCGATTAAGGGTTGAAATAACCCCTGAAACCTTAAATATTGTTTGTTTTAGCCTATATCTCAAAAACCATATGGCCTAGGAACGTCGAATTTGGTACACATATTGCTCATAGGCCTTAGATTTGAACTTAGAAAGAATTTTGAAATATTTCGCGTTTAAGGGTTGGAACAACCCCTAAAACCATAAATATTGTTTGTGTTATGTCTCAAAACCCATATGGTCTAGGAATGTGGCATTTGGTACACATATTGCTCACAGGCCTTCATTTACACTAAGAAAGAATTTAGAAATATTTCGCGTTTAAGGGTTGAAACAACCCCTAAACCAAAAATATTATTTGTTTTATATCTCAAAAACCATACGGCCTAGGAACGTGGAATTTGGTACAAAAATTTTATTGCTCATAGGTGCTATAGGCGGAGTAAGAAAGGATTTTAAAATATTTCGCGTTTAAGGGTTGAAACAACCCCCGAAACCATCAATATTGTTTGTTTTATATCTAAAAAACCATATGGCCTAGGAATGTGGAATTTGGTACACATATTGCTCACATGTCTTAGATTTGCACTAAGAAAGAATTTTATAATATTTAGTGTTTAAGGGTCGAAAAAACCCCTAAAACCATAAATATTGTTTGTTTTATATCTCAATAAAACCAAACGGCCTAGGAACGTGGAATTTGGTACACAAATTTTATTACTCATAGGTGCTAGAGGCGCACTAAGAATGGATTTGAAAATATTTCTCGTTTAAGGGTTGAAACAACCCCTGAAACCATCAATGTTGTTTGTTTTATATCTCAAAAACCATACGGCCTAGTAACGTCGAATTTAATACACATAGGCTATTGCTCATAGGCCTTAGATTTAAAATTAGAAATAAGTTGGAAAAAAAAAATTTCGCGTTTAAGGGTTGAAACAACCCCTAAAACCATAAATATTGTTTATTTTATATCTCAAATACTATATCGCCTAGGTATGTGTAATTTGGTACACATATTGCTCACATATCTTAGATTTGCACTAAGAAATAATTTTTAAATATTTAGTGTTTAAAGGTCGAAACAACCCCTAAAACCATAAATATTGTTTGTTTTATATCTCAAAAACCAAACGGCCTAGGAACGTGGAATTTGGTACAAAAATTTTATTATTCATAGGGGCTAGAGGCGCAGTAAGAACGGATTTAAAATATTTCGCGATTAAGGGTTTCAATAACCCCTGAAACCTTATATATTGTATTATATTCTTATAAAAGCAAATTGATTTTATATTTTTCGCTTTTGAATTGCTGAATGTATATATCTAGATAAATACCTTATATTAGTAGTCAGAGCAATTCTTAATTATAGTATATCACTACAGCTGTTTCCCCGATCACAGTCGGCTTCGTCAGGTGCAGGACACTTAAATAAAACACATTAACACAACACTGAACATATACGATATTAAAAACATTGTTATGAAATATTCGGAGGCTAGCTCTTCGTTAAATTTTATATTAAAAATGTCCGGGTGTGGCCACATCATTATTCGTTCGTTTCCGGACGGATACTGTAAATAAGACGGATGATAGTTAACCGCCGTGGAAGTCCATTTGTTTATTCAGAGATAAGATTATATCGTAGATCGGGTTGGCTGC
>JAGFPH010008928.1:31673-43357 GCA_018207615.1 Philaenus spumarius
TTTTAAACATTGTTATTTACGACAACCTAAATAAATGCTATGAAAGCATACAAATTAGGAAATGACAGGAAACAGAGAAACACTATTTTTTATGGAATTATTTTTTTAATTTAGGACCACTTGTAGATAATTTAAAAACATATGTTTAATTAAATTTCTAGGTAGTAAAACCTTTTATCTAAATTAACCTCAAGATAACGTTTGTAAAAATTATCATCATGTAATTAGGAAATTACGTGAAAATCAGAACAAGCTGTAATTGATTTATACTTTCAGTTTTACTAAAGCCATGCTTAATTAATTGCTATTCGTCTAGTTCTGTTAAAACTCCATTACATATCTTATCCTAAAGCCTCGACAGTGCTGCTGCCTTTGGTAATCGATTTCAACTTGATTATCTCGTTGCCAGATATAATGCATTAAAAACAGAATCAAATTTCCCGCCCTTACAGACCTTTATAATTTCATAATAATTCAGAATAATACGTGTTTAGAACACGATTGTGCTATACATACCAGAAAATTTAATTCTATATAGCTTTAAGGAAGACAATTTTTACTTTCTTCTTAACAAAAATAAACTGTCTCTTTCTTTTTTTATGAAAAACTAGCAGGCCCGATCCGGCTTTGCACGGATAGACAAATCAAAGTTAAATGTATATTAACAAAAAATATATTATATCAATAAATATATTATTTTTAGTAACTTTTAACCCCCCCCCCAACCTTCCCTAAAATTTCGAGTTTTTTTAAACCCTTTCTTAGCGAGTACCTAAGGCCCTAGAGGAAGATACATACCAAATTTCGTTTCAATCCGTTCAGTCGTTTTCGAGAAATCGTGATTTAGTAAATTTGACCCCCCAACCCCACCCCCCTAAGATTTCAAATTTTTGGAAACCATTTCTTATCAGCACATACTGCCCTAGAGGAAGCTGCTTACCAAATTTAATTAAAATCAGTTCAGTAGTTTTAGAGAAATCGTAATTTAGTAACTTTGACCCCACAAACCCTCCCTAAAATTTAGATTTTTTTTAAAACCTTTCTTAGTGAGCACCTAAGGCCCTAGAGAAAGCTACATACCAAATTTCGTTCCAATCAGTTCAGTAGTTTTTGAGAAATCATGATCAGTGAGTCAGTGGATTTGGCTTTTATATATATAGATAGATTTACATGAAAAATCCCAATTGAATAATAGCACAAATGTTTAAAAGCATTGTCAAGTTTATTTAAATTTATACATGAAATCTTGTAATAAAGTTGAAAATATTTCGTATTTAAAAAGAAGATATTTATTTATTTTGTCAGTGTCAATATTAACTATGCTTAAATGTTTTTTATCAGTTCAATAATTTTCCTCTTGGACTATGGATTGATTTAACGAATCATAACTGAAAAAATTTGAACAAAGTTTTTACTTAAGCGGTTGGATTACAAAAGTAGGCTAACAAAATAATTCAATTACGCAACTGAATTGTTGTGCTTTTATGGTATTTAACGTTTTGATAGATTTTAGGTCAACTAGGCGGGCTATAAGGTCGTTTAAAAAACCAAAGTGTGAAGAATAATTTCCTATATTTATTTACTTACATAAATCCCCCCCCCAAAATAATTTTGCACGTAAAGTATCAAAAAATGAATCCTGTGAAAAACGTGCTTCCGAACACGGTTTTCGATTCTATAGCGAATTTGTTCCAGCGACGTATAAAACCACGGTGTGATAGACATTTTGATAAAATCGAACGTAATTCCGATTCTATGATTCGTACAATATCTTGTGCCTTGTGAATTTAGTAAATTTCTCAATCTTCTCCTCTCTTCTTGTTTCGTGCCAAATTGTCTTCGAGCTATCTTTCTTTCAAAGATTGTTAAATGTTTCTCGCAAGCAGATGTTGCAGCCCAGGTATCACCGCCTTACTTTACTACTGGCCTTATTAAAGTCTTATCTATACATAATAAATTTGCTAGGGGTTATTTTGTGAGTAGAACTCCTCCTAGAGTTTTTAACCGATTTTGATGTTTTTAGTGTCATTTAACAGAGCTCACTCTGAAGTTGTGCTTCCCTTAAAATGAGCTCAATGTATGTTAAGGGCTTCGCCCCAGTGGCCCTCAAAGTTGCCATGTTAATCTTATGGAAGGTCAATCTTAAGGAAGAAGAAGAAAGATTTCTTTTGATTTTATCAGGGGCACAAAAAACAGCTGTTCGTATGAAAAGCTTAAAACAGCTGATTTTGATCAACAGCTGATTCTGATCAACAACTGATTTGGATCAAAAACTGAATATAATTTTAGGTTAGGTAAATCAAGCAAAGCGAAGCATTGCCCGGTCCACTAGTATACTTTAAGTTTTGTGTATAAGTGCTATAAACGGTCAGTATATAATCAGAAAATTTGTAGATAAGTTTACGTTCTCCAATTCTTATAAAAGGTGAAAATAGCATTTAAACTATATGAAACGAGATATTTTCGAAACACTTATTTTTGTGACCCTTGACCTTGAATATCTTAATACGCGGACACGAGATTTTATGAGACTTTTGAGTCAACTTTTAGAATGCCAAAATAAAGGCTTATACGAGTTTACAGCTTATAATCTCTCATTCCGAGGTGAAACCCCTAATATAACTGGACTAATAAATTGGGGTTCATGTAGAAAAACACTAATTGTTCACTCATCGCTAGAATTTCTGATTTTTTTAATATTTAAACTAGCTGACCCGTGCGAAGCATTCGCGTTCTAAAACTTACTTAAATCCTACTTAATTAAAGTACACACCGTATATTTAGTATCGTATAGTCGTACAGTGCGTTACTAACTTGCAGAAGGTAAACAACAACAAATAGGTGTATCCATAATACTGTTTAACAAAGCTTACAATTCATTAAAAATAGCAATGTAGTGGCGTAACGGCACCTCTCCAGCTGGGTATTGTTATCATCAGTGCTGCCAACGCCAGGAAAATATCCCTACAACTTACTTGATCTTACATCACTGTTACTTTCGGATTCTATTTTCTTTTTGTATTTTTTCGTATAATTGTATTTTGTATATTTTTCCGGTGTAGCGGTTAAGGAAAGCTTTAAAATGATGCCTCATTTATGTAGTTTGATGATGTATTAAGGAAGTTATGGCGTACCGACAAAAAAATGGCTTTGAGAAATAATATATGTGATAATGAATCATATTTGATAATAACATAATTAGTATACTGTACTCAGAATTACGTATAGGTTATATAGTTTCTGAGACATATAATATGGATTACTGTAGAATGTTGTTTTTATATTTGTGAGTAGTATTAGAGACAAACGAGATTTATTAAACACAGAAAGGAAAACATTGAATCAGTAATAGTATTTGATTTATTTCCACTAATTTACCCTACATATTAGGATTTTGGTTAAAATATACTTGTTGTCTAGTCACCTGAATCCAATAGTGGTGAATAGGAAAAAAATATGAAACAACTTTTACATAACTAAAATTTTACAGTCTGCAATAAAATGACATATTATAATTCAGTGCGGTATTACCATGATGCCGGTTCTATGCCATCACTATATAGAACTTATACATACAAATTTCAATCTTTATATACAAAAATAAACATTTATCTCTTATAATTACATACATACACGTTTGTGATTTAATACCTAGAGAAAATTATTATGAGAATTGAAATAAAAATAATAAGTCTTAACTGTTTATACTCTATAGGCACTGCAAACAGGTGCAAATAATATTGTATATGGCAATTAATTAATTTTAAAATAGTAATTATATTAATTATAATATTTTTTCTTAGTAATAACTCTTTTCATTTTCGTAAAAACAGTTTTAAAGTTGTACAGGTTTTTATATATGTAATATTGTTCGGTCATATGTAATGAATTTGTACGTTTCATAAAAGGCAATTGCTTGCTTTCTGACAAGTACAGAACCAATAACGATACAAAGATTTACAGATTTAGATTATGGGTACATGAACTAATGGACACAGCTCTCAGTGTAAACAAATTTGCCCGCGCAAATAAGGAAACTGTTATCGGTTTTAGATAGACGATCCTACGCTCTGAAATAGATATGATGTGGCAACAGTTGATATGCATATAATCACTTGACCTAGAATTATCCTGAAAGTCTTCACTGAGCATAGTATTGTATTATTGTATGCTTAATTGCTTTAAGAATTTCCAAATGGCGGCCATTTACGAATACATTAACAGTGATACAGTGTGAAACAAAGACAAAATGTATTTTAAAGTTTAAGACATTTTAATTCTTTGAGCAACATTTAATTTTGAATTGAACCCTTTTTTAGCGAATTTTCATAGGAAAAATGAGCTATTGCAGTGGCTCTTATGGTAAGACCCTAGATCAGGAGTAGCAAATGAGCACTGATCATGGGCCTTAGAACACGTTATTGGGTGCCATTAAAAATCATATGTATATATTTATGTATATATGTGTTTGCAATCTAGCGGCCGCATTTTAGGTCCGATTTGGTCAAAATGTGGTACATATGTTGGTTGTCTACGTCGCTCGAACGAGTTCGTTAGACAAAAAAATCCAGCAATCGAAAGCACGTTTTTGACCGGAAGTAACGGTTTTTATACGAGAATGAATTTTTTTTTAGAGTTTTTTTACAAATATAAATGTAGGATGTTATTCTTCACATTTTTTTTCGCGACCTTATAGCTCGCTTTTTTC
Source organism: Philaenus spumarius (assembly GCA_018207615.1). Lineage (NCBI taxonomy): Eukaryota > Metazoa > Arthropoda > Insecta > Hemiptera > Aphrophoridae > Philaenus > Philaenus spumarius. The sequence goes on from JAGFPH010008928.1 coordinate 36,382, forward strand.
CCCAAAAATCGCTCAAAACGTAAAATACCATAGAAGTACCCAGTTTAGCCATGTGGTGAATTCTACGGTAGTTTGGCGTGCGAAGCACGCAATGCATTGTGTATTGAATATACTCCCAATACGGGGGTTGGCGTGCGAAGCACGCAATGCTTTGTGCATTGAAGTTACTCAAAATATGCGGAATGGCGTGCGAACCATTTTGCAGCTATTCAGCACAGTCGTGAATAGACCGATTTCCCAAATTGTTGGTTCAAACCCTAAAACATAGGCCTATAAACTTAATTTGGGAACTTTGCTCAACTCACGTCAGCGGGTCAGCTGCGTTGTCGAATTACTTTAATATTAAGAGTGTTTCAGAATACTGGTACTATAATTTAAGATTTCTATCCCACAGACTATTCACCCTGCAGTCATGTCGTTGTTATTTTTACTTATACATTTGCATCTTAAAGACGTATTTATACCCTAAGTTGAAACTGTGAATGATATTTTAAAGTATAAAGGCCAAGCTACAACAAATATATTTTTTTATGACATCATTTTATGAGTACAATAAACATTCATCTTAAACTACTACAAAATTAACCCCTAAATGTATAAGACATTAAAAAATTTCACGATTTTTATAAACAGCCTTAGACGATTTATATTTTCTGGATCTTTCTACTCAGTGGATGAGTTTTTGCATCATGATCTTACTACTATTTTATGATCGTTGTGATCTCCTTATTTGTAATAAGTTCTATTGATTTTATACTTTGTGTACTTAGTGAAGATTCATGTATATTATTTTTACCAAAATTGCGTATTTATGCCAATTAATTGTTGTATATTTTTCCTATTTTTAAACAGCTTACTATTAAATTTATGTTGTGAGTTTTTGCATGTGTTGTTCTAAAAATTTGTATGTAATATTTACTTTGTACAAATTCTGTCCAAAATAAAATGCTGAATGAATAAAATAATGAAAACGTTTTCCTTCAATATAATCTTGATTAAATCTTAATAAGACTTTAAAGTACGTCTATCAGGTACAATATAAATGTTGTCTATCTCTTGTAAAGCAATGAAACGACAAATCGAACGATATTTTAAATCGTTTCTTTTGGTTGATTCCATTAAATGCTATCCATTTTATGATATATTTTTCATTCAAATGTTCACCTAAATAATCTAAACGTTTTTCGCCTTCAAGATTGAGTAAAGAGAAATTTAATTAGTATAAACTATTATTTGTAACTAAATTACAAGTAAAAAAACATGGACCAAGACCGGGATGTTTTTTTCTCTTGTAATTTATTTGAAATAACCCTTGCTGTTGAAGTGTGTAAGCGGAAAAATTACTACAAAATAAACAATATTATTTGCATTATAAATTACCAATTTGGATTAATATTTTTACAAAGGTATTCTGAAATAAAATATGGAATACAATAGAGGAAGCAGAGTTACTTATGTTATACATTTGTAAATGTAACTGTCCTGATGATGATGATGACTTGGCCATCGAAACGTTTTTAATCGTTTTTATTTTCTTTTTTTTGAGAAAATGTGTTTATTATATTATTTATATAATGTTTCATTCTTATGTTTATGTTTATTTCAAGTTTAAATTGTGTTTATAAACTTGGTACATATAATTTGTTTATGTGCCGTTGGTAATTATGTTTGTTTATATAATATTTTCTCCGATACACACAATGCTGCGAGCGAAACTGTGAAGTCCTGGCGTTAAACAATAAAATTATTGGTATTAATAGTTCTTTATTGATAATTATTGGATTATTTAAATATTTATATTTGGAGAAATTATATATTGAATTTTATTAAATACAATTTAGGGAAGAACACATTGTATAAGTATATACAATCTTCAGATGTAATTTATTGGAATAACGTTACTTACACAATAGACATTGCCAAATTAAATATAAAAATATTTCGATGTTTATTTTTATATAGGAAGGTGTTCTGTAAATTATTTCAAAATTTTCACGTTAGTTCTGCTTTTATGATGTAGTCTCATGCAAGATTTAATGGTAACAGTTGGCAAGACACTGATAGTAACACATGAAGCAAATATTTAGATTTTATTCACAAACCTAACTAGAGGATAAGACATTTTTAAACACAACATTTTTAAATTAAGACATTGGACTCTCATTTTTAACAGGGAAATATTTCAATCACACAAATGCAGCTTCTTAATGATATAATTTAGGCTAAACAGTGAACAAAAGCGTAAAGATTTACAATTAAAAATATCCAAGCTCACAAAAGACATCAACAAACCTTGTTTGTTTTGAGAACTTGGAGTTTTCCCCTCTTCCCCACTCTCTCTGGCTCCCAACAAATAGAAAATTCCCGAGTTGAATTTATAAGTATAACAAACCACGCCTACAGACTCTAGTCATAAAATTGACATACAGCTTCCTTTCACAAACTAAAAGGAAGGAGGAAAGTTTGTGCTTAGAGCAATTAACATTGTTCTAGCCATTTTTAAATCTATTAAGTAAGGCTTTCAATAGTTCACCAGGCAAAGTTCCGGCCTGACTCAATCAGTGTGCAATATTTTTGATTTCAACGAACCTTCAGCGATCCAAAGAAAACCCGCGATCATTCTGACTTTGAGAAACTGCTGCAGAAGGTTGGGTTTCACATTTCTAAACAGGACACTTATTTCCACACTGCAATTTCCACTCAAGACAGGAGTGTAAATAAATTATACGTACCTTTTTCTATACGCTATATTGCTGGTAGTAATCGTAGGCCTCAAAGTTGGGTTTTAATTTAAACAAATGTGAAATAGGCCTGAAGTTATAATAGCCTTGGTTGTTATAAATAATGTAATTTTAAGAAGAATAATTTAATAATGTATTTTAGCTATACATTAAAATAAAGAATACTTGAAATAATAAAGACGTAATTAATGATAAATATTTCTATTAAACTAAAGAATTTTAAAATTCACAATCTGTTGGCCAGTTATTTATTGAAATTGAATTTATTTTCTGAATTCAGACTAGAAATAAAATATCGAATGTATACAAAAGGGTTTCTTAAAACTAATAGGCAACTGAGGAATGCTTTTGATGACACGGAGAAATTAGTTGAAAATTAGTTGGATCCCACAGAAGAAGGTTTTTCCGATAGGCATCGATTAACTTAATTATTTTTTCTTTAGAAAACTCCATAACTCACAAAGCAATCAACAATCAGTGAGAACGAAAAACTATAAACCTCTCAAACACACGTCCAAATCTGATCTGCGAACACACAAAGGGTTCGTTAAAAAAACCGACAGGAGATGGATCGTGATGCGCCGTGCGCGCGCGGTTCGTGCGCAGCTCCAACACCCCGTACTAACTTAGTGAACGCGTTGCGCGCGCCGCGCAGCGCACAAGTGTATACGCACCTTTACATGAACCCATACGCGCTGTAACTCCTACCACGTAACTTAAAACTAATATTGCTAATTTAAAACAAATGTTGAGAGCTTGTTATAATACACAATTTGCAAAGTTTACAATGAACCAAATAAAAGATCCAGCGGACGATCACCGACTTACCCATAAATATTATGATGGCGGAGGCTTGGAACATTTGTTTGATGACATGTTTAGGGTAAATGTAAAGGGGAAATAGTTTTCTTTTTTATTTTACATAGGACATGATTTAAGGCGTGGTAGTAGGGGGAAAAGCGGGTGCAATCCGCCATTTTGTTTTATGACGTCACAACCTGAAGTGGCGGGTGCAATACGTCACAACTTTTTATGACGTCACAACCTGAAATGGCGGGTGCAATACGTCACAACTTTCTATGACGTCATAACCTGTGTGACGTGGGGTAGTGACGTAGTATTGTGACGTGGGTTAGTGACGTGGGTGTGACGTAGAATTGTGACGTGGGGTAGTGACGTAGAATTGTGACGTGGGTTAGTGACGTGGGAAGTATGATGTGTGTGATAGAAAATTATGTTGTCTCTCTCTCTTATACTAACCATCTCGAGGATCTTACAAAGTTCTGAGTTCATATAATTTTGTCAGAAGTATTTTAACCGTGTACTTCGGAGAGGGTTTTTAAAGTATGTCAAGGCCACGGCATACACGTAAAGAAATAAGTACTCCCAGCGATCGATCACTGGGAGTACTTATTTTTTTACGAAGCGATCGAAAGCTTAAAGTCGATTTCCAATTTACGGTATATTATAGAGAAGTAAATTTCTACAATAACACCGTACGACTTGTAGCTATCGCTTCAGGTTCTAACAAAGAACTTTTAAGCTGGTTTCCACACCACAGTTGACTTTAAAAAAAAAATCATGCTGTACAGATTTTCGGCGAATTTATAGCTGGTTTCCACACCACAGTAGATTTTTACCAAATCATGCTGTACAGCTATCCGGCGCATTGATACTTTTTTAACGTGGTAATCTCCCCAGGAGGTATACTGATCCACGTGACGATTTTTAAAATGTTTGCTAAGATAGAAACACTCTTGCGAATGAATCTATTTTTTCTCTGCATACACCGCAGTTTGTACAACACAGAGCACAAGAAATTAAATGTTTGCAAGGATAAAAAAGTACTTGCACTTCATCCGATACGATGCGAATCGGAGTTAGTTTCTAGTTTGACTGAAATCAAATCGCTGTACCTGTGTCAGCCATTTTCAGGGAGTTGTTTCCTGTACCACAAGAAATAAGCAACTGAAGCAAGTTCACATCGTCAGCTCTTTTTATCCTCTATAAAAGTGGTGGGGTTACATATAAAGTAGTGGGAGAAAAGGAGTGGGAGAAGAGTAGTAGATGGGATTTTTTTTAGTTTTCCGCTGCATGAAGTGTTAGCTCTGTCGAGTTCACACCTGATGGTCCATGTGAAACAAGATAGTACTGACCTTTTGCTATTGAATCCAAATCTTCGTGTATTAATAAATCTACGAATCTTTTCGGTAAGAATACTTGTAGTTTAGGATCGTTACCTTGTTTGTACGGTGAATCTCCGAGTACTGCTATCACTGCATCCCCATTTTGAGTCTCCATTTTAAGGAAAGAGTGAATTGAATAATGTTTTAGAGGTTTTAACTCCGAACATTTTTTTGTTATTACACCCTTGGCTTTAGAGACAAGATTAAATTTTTCGGTTAACGATTGAATATTAGAATCACTCATGATGTTGTATCTTTAAATGTGTTTTGATAGAATGAACAATTTCATTAAATTTCAACTGTATTTATAGGTACGCGATCACCAACATCTTTTTTTATGACGTCATAACCTGTGTGCGTGTGACGCGGGTGTGTGTGTGACGTGGGTGTGTGTGACGTGGGTTAGTGACGTAGAATTGTGACGTGGGGGTAGCGACGTGGGAAGTATGATGTGTGTGTGTGTGATAGAAAATTATGTTGTCTCTCTTATACTAACCATCTCGAGGATCTAACAAAGTTCTGAGTTTATGTAATTTTGTCAGAACTATTTTAACCGTGTACTTCGGAGGGGGGGTTTTAAAGTATGTCAAGGCCACGGTATAGACGTAAAGAAATAAGTACCCCCCAGTGATCGCGAGGGGTACTTATTTCTTTACGAAGCGATCGAAAGCTTAAAGTAGACTGTATATTATAGACAAGTATTTACTTGAATATAATATATCATTCGACTTGTAGCGTATCACTTCCGATCCTTAAAAGAACCTTTATATTTCTAATAAACGTTTCTTATAGGGCTGTGCATGCACGAGATCAGTATCCCCATGTTCCATATCATTAGGTGTCAAAATAACCTTAACTTGCTTTCCGTCAAGTGTAGTAGTATATTCAACGCGCGGTCCTACAATAGCAACTTTTGTCTTCGACTCGTTTTTACATTCAAACGTCCACCTATATTTTTTAAAGTGCGAAGACACTAGTTTATTTATAGATTCGTCGTTGAAAATATGATTGAAATAAGCCCTATTCAAAGAAGCAATAGTATGCGGATTAGTCATGTTGAAGCTCTTTTTATTATTAAACAGAAGACAGCATATAACATTGTATATAACATGAATTCCCACTCCTTTTGACTTACTCCCCACCCTTCTCATAAAGTATTAAAAAAATATCCTTTTCAAAGATACTGCAATAAACCGTGTTTGAGAAACAAATGTGTTTGACTAGCCAGTGACTCTCATTAAGATTTAAGAAATCGATAATAACCTACAAATATAACTTTTAGATAAGTTAAAAATCACGCGGTTGTTCTTACAAAACAACATTATATAACGTAACTCTTATCTGGTTGCAGAAACAGTTTCTTTTGGTTAGACAGTGCCTCACCTCGAGTTATCTGTCTCACCTCGAGTTATCCGTCTAACCTCGAGTTATCTAACGCGGGCGAGGTCGTCTTAACAACAAGAAGTTACAGAGATAGTATAATTAACAAAACCTAGTAATAAATAACTTACGCTCTCCTCTTTGTGACGTATAACCATAATTCTACAATTTACTAATTTGTTAAAAATGATTAAAACAATAAAGAATTAAATGTATTTTTATTAATATGTACAGTATATACAAAACCTAGCCATAAGTAACTTAAGCTCTCCTCCTTGTGGCGTATAACCATAATTATACAATTTGCTAATTTGTTAAAAATGTATTAAAACAGTAAATAATGAAATGTATTTTTATTAATATGTACAGTATATACAAAACCTAGCCATAAGAAATTTAAGCTCTCCTCCTTGTGGTGTATAAACATAATTCTACAATTTGCTAATTTGTTAAAAATGTATTAAAACAGTAAATTATTCAATGTATTTTTATTAATATGTACAGTATATACAAAACCTAGCCATAAATAACTTAAGCTCTCCACCTTGTGGAGTATAACCATAATTGTACAATTTGCTAATTTGTTAAAAATTGATTCAAACACTATATACTATACATTTTAATTAAAATTTATGTACACAACTTAGTAATAAATAACTTACCCTCTCC